>SJYF01000879.1:1532215-1549455 GCA_006410515.1 Procapra przewalskii
TGGGATTTCTTTGGAAGGAGTGATGCTAAAGCTGAAACTCCAGTACTTTGGCCACCTCATGCAAAGAGTTGACTCATTGGAAAAGACTTTGATGCTGGGAGGGATTGGGGGCAGGAAGAAGAGGGGACGACAGAGGATGAAATGGCTGGATGGCATCACTGACTCGATGGACGTGAATCTGAGTGAACTCCGGGAGCTGGTGATGGACACGGAGGCCTGACGTGCTGCGATTCATGGGGTCTCAAAGAGTTGGACACGACTGAGCGACTAAACTGAACTGAACTGAACACATCTGATACAAACAGCCGTATTAGGTGGATATCATCATTATCCCTGCTTTATACAGAAGAATACAGAGAGCTTGGGTTATGGTCACATAGCTGGTAGGAGGCAGCACTAAGGTCTGAGTATTTAAAGTTAGACAAGTTGAAATCATTCTCACCAAAGGGCAGAGCAGGGATGAGGTGAACAGTTAAGTTTGTGAGACCCTACTGGGGTAACCTAGCATTCCCAGATCCTTCTTCCAACCAGGTTGCTCTAGTGACAGAAGTGATTGATTATTATCCCTGCATAAATGAGTGCAAAGTGTGCCAGTCCTGTCAGCCTAGCCCACCCCTCCATTTTCTTGGTGACCTATATGGCAAATAGTGGGGTCTTGGGAATTTTAACATGCCTGCCATTGGGTTTGGACACCCTTGTGTCCCCAAAGGTCTTGTGCTCTGAAAATTGGTCTGGAATTATGTGAAAGTGTTCCATTTCCAGCAAGCAGTGGGGTGAAGTGTGGAACAGTGTCCCAGGCATGGGAACCAGCCTATGCAGATACATCACTCAAGACTGAACAGGTTATGCTCAGGGAACTTAAGGTCTCCATTATGTTTGTTGATCAGAGAGCAGGGGACAGGATTCAGCCCTGGAATGGGAACCTTAGGAGCTGGGCTTCTACTTTGAAAGTGGTGGGAGCTATGAAAAGTTTGGAGCAGAGAAGGGAGTGATCTGATTTTGTCCTTAATAGGATATCTCTGGTTGTACAGTGAAGAAAAGACTATGGGGGTATAGGAAAGAGGACTGTTGATGATGGCTGGGCCAGAGTGGTGACTTCTGAGATGAGAGACAAGTGCTTGGATTCTGGGGGGTTTTGTTTTGTTTCTTAAAGTAGAACCAAACAGATTTTCTGATGTGGAGGGTGTGAGAAAGAAGGGGAAGAGTTACAGATGACTCCACAGTTTTTTCTTGTTTTTTTTTTTTTTTTTTTTTTNNNTTTTTTTTTTTTTTTTTTTTTTGCCTGAGAAGATGTAAGGGGGAAAAAAGCTTCAACTGAATTTGTGAAGTTGCTGGTGAGAGTAACTTTCAGAGGTAGTATCAGGAGTTAGGTTTTGATCATGTTGAATCTGTGATGTTCCAAAGACATGTTTGAAGTTCAGAGTGGTGGGAGTTCAGAGGTGGGATTCAAGTTGGAGACATTCACAAGATGACAGCCAGAAACTGACTAGGGTAGAGTCGTGTATCAGGTTTACAGAGAGAACCTTTATGTCATGGGGGTCTGGAAAGGAGGTGGGGACAGTGGAGTGGAAGTAAGAGTTACCTTCAAGGCAAGAAAAGGGAGATTAGTGTTCGTGGTGAGTAAGGAAAATAGGATGTGGCAGTTGATGAAGTCTTCTAGGGAGAAAGTGGACATGAGATGAATGCTGGGGTAAAGCAGTAAAGGAGATGAGGCAAAAGTGAGACCATAGTCATTGCTTATTCCCTTGTCCCTGTGCTTCTCAGGTTTTTGTGACTTTTGTGGGCACTGGCAAGTTTCAGTCAAGCTGATTGGTTAGTTCAGGGCTAAATTGGGTCAGCTGACAGAGCCACTGTACTTGGGGTGGAAGGCCACTGGGTGTTGGCTTTGAATGAGAACTTAGTGTAAGTGTGAACCCTGTGACTGAAGAGGGTATAGTATCCCAAACATGCTGTAGCAAAGTGGGAAAGCGCTGGCTTTATCTGATAACCTGCACATGATTCTAAACTGCTGAAGGTGAATTTAGGAAGGAAGGATTTAAAAGCTGTGTTTGGATATACCTATGGCACTGGGTGCCAGAGGTGATCCTGGATGCAGTGACCAAGCATTCTCTGGATGCTGTGGACAGGTTTACGTCTGGGAGGTACTTGTGTTGTAAGCCTTCTTAGGTAACATGGAAGTGTAGTCTAAAGAGTGACATGCCCTTTGAGGTGCAATCTGAAGTCACGGCCTGGGGGCTTTGGTAGTGAGCACTCTAGAAGGAATGCAAAGCTCAAATTTGTGTATGAGGGGCATCATCTCTGGATCCCATTGGGAACTAGCTGGCAGTGAAGGGTTGGTTCCTTCTTGCCAGGCCCAGACTTTACAGTGCCTGTCTGCTTACTTGCTCCAGGCTGGACAGGGTGGTTGATGGGAAATGAGATAGGAGGTGTCAGTCACATGAGGGCCTGCTGTCTTGTTTTGAGTTGGGAAGCCTGGGAGGAAAGTGAATGGCAGATAGGCCAGGAACCCTGGGGAGAGAGGCTGCCCTTTTACTCAGTTGTCCACTTCATGCAGGAACACGTGACCTTTGAGGGTCTGTGTATTTTTCCTGAGAGCAAGGGGGGGGGGGGCTTCTTGATAAGGCACTTGTATCACGGTGCAGTGCCTTCTGTGCTTTGCTCTTAGGGTTTTCCTGGGTAAGGCCCTGCATCACCCAGTTTTACATGTTCTCCCCTTCCCCTTTTTCCCCTAGAAGTTATGATTTCCTTCCTGTAACTGGACCAGGGGCACTCCCTCACATAGATCCTGTGGGTGCCAGGGCTCAACTGTGTATACTGCCTTCTCCATTCCCTGTGCTAACCTACACCCTCTGGCACTGAAACTGTGGACTTCTAACCACTTGACCACCAGGGAATTTCCTATTGCTTGCCAGCTTATGTTGCCCCAAAATTGCCGGGAAGGTTGAGGGTCTTGTGGTCAACCTAGTGGATACTACCCCACCTGGCCTCTTCTTGGGTGGGTGGCTCTGTTTTCATTTAGAGCACCTCTGTGCTTCCCTGGTGGCTCAGCTAGTAAAGAATCCACTTGCAGTATGGGAGTCCTGGGTTTGATCTCTGGGTGGGGAAGATCCCCTGGAAAAGGGAACAGCTATCCATTTTACTACTCCAGCTTGGAGAATTCCATGGATTGTATAGTCCAAGGGGCTGCAAAGAGTTGGATGTGACTGAGTGACTTTCACATTCACGTGCTCCAGATTATGTTCATTTCCTTTAATTTTCATTCCTTTGGGCATAACTCTGTCATGAAGTACAATCACAGTCACGGCTTGTGGGTCCCACTGGGTTATTGCTTTAAGACATTCATTTTGTAATGTTTAGTTTTCTTTTGCTCACTCAAGGGTGGACTCCCCTGGCCAGTGCTTTCCTTCTCACTTGCCCTGTCTTTCCTCTTTGACTTGTGTGTTCTAGATCCTCTGTAGAACTGAGAGTTTGTGACTCAACTCTGAGAGGTCATGACTCAAGTCACAACAGAAGGAGCTTGGACAGGTCCTGGTGAGTGGGAGCCTGGAAAGAATGTAACTTCAAGGATGGGTTCAAATAGCACTAGAAACCTGTCCTGTGCCCACTACTGTTTGGTGCCCAGGCTACAGGCCATACGTTATTTCTCTTTTCCTCCCCATTCTGGACACTTTGTCATTTCTATTCTGATCTGTGGCCCAGGGCTGCCCACCCCACTCACAAGTGTTCTGTACTGCTTCCTCTGTGGTACTTTTCTCTTTTGGACAGTGTTCATGTGGCTTAAGATAAAAGCATATCCTTAAAATAGTTTTTGAATACCAATTACTTATTTTAAGTCAGAATTTCTGGGCCTGGACATATATTGCTGGACAGTGGTCCCCTCTCAGTAGTGGCCAAGGCCCTTCTGAAAGTCATTTGCTTGTTGTGAGTTGGAGATCTTACCTGCCTCATCTCCCTGAGCCACACCCCATCCCTATGTCTTTGCTGTTGTGAAGCCTTCCCTATCCTGTGACCCATAGAGTCCAGTACTGCACAGCAGCTTTCTTTAACCTGATCCTAAATCTATTGTCCTGGCAACAACCCTATGGACTCAGTCCTGGCTGTGCTGGGGACACATGTGTGATGACGGTGTCCACTCCCACTGACATCAACATGCTATTCAGTGACATTTTTCTGCTTTCAGGTTGTTGGCATGGAGTGGACAAGGAAGAGGCAGCTTCTGAGCAGAGTGTTTCTGTAGCAGTGTCGCACTTTCATACTCCCAAGGCAGATTCATTGACTCAGATGGCTCATCCTTGTAACTTATGTGGCCCAATCTTGAAAGATGTTTTGCACCTGGACGAACACAAAGAAACATGCCATGGACTGAAACCTTACACGTGTGGGGTGTGTGGGAGGCAATTCTGGTTCAGTGCAAACTTTGACCAGCATCAGAAGCTGTACAGTGTAGAGAAACTCCTAAGAGGTGACAAAGGTAAGACATCATTTGTTATTAACTATAAAGCTTGTGAACAGCCTCTGCTGTCAGAGAAGCCCTTTGCATGTAAGGAGGAGCAGAACTTCCAGGCGAGTTTGGGCAGTCACCAGCAAAAGGCCACCCACAGCAAGAGGAAGACACGGAGTCCTGAGAGTGGGCTGGCTTTGCACATTGGACAGATGCATTACAAGTGCAACGAATGTGGGAAAGCTTTCAGCCGCAAGGACACGCTTGTTCAGCACCAGAGAATCCACACTGGAGAAAAGCCTTATGAGTGCAGTGAATGTGGGAAAGCTTTCAGCCGCAAAGCCACACTTGTCCAGCACCAGAGAATCCATACAGGAGAAAAGCCTTATGAGTGCAGTGAATGTGGAAAAGCCTTTAGCCGCAAAGACAACCTTACTCAGCACAAAAGAGTTCACACCGGAGAGATGCCTTATAAGTGTGGTGAGTGTGGCAAATACTTTAGCCATCACTCCAACCTAATTGTACACCAGAGAGTTCACAATGGAGCAAGGCCTTACAAGTGCAATGATTGTGGGAAAGTCTTCAGACACAAATCCACACTTGTTCAGCATGAGAGTATCCATACTGGAGAAAATCCTTATGTTTGCAGTGACTGTGGAAAGTCCTTTGGCCACAAATACACCCTCATTAAACACCAGAGAATTCATACTGAGGCAAGGCCTTTCAAGTGCATTGAATGTGGGAAATTCTTTAGTCGAAGCTCTGACTTTATTGCACACCAGAGAGTTCACACAGGTGAAAGGCCTTTTGTGTGCAGCAAATGTGGGAAAGATTTCATCAGAACCTCCCACCTTGTTCGGCACCAAAAAGTTCACACTGGAGAGAGGCCATATGAATGCAATGAGTGTGGGAAATCATATAGCTTAAGCTCCCACCTTGTTAGGCACCAGAAAGTTCATGTTGCAGGAAGGCTTTAGGAGTGCTTTTAACACAGCAGGACTCATGGGAAGAGCTCTGTGACTTCCTGTAGAGAGAGAGAGACATCAAATCATGTGTTGAACACCATGTATATCTAGACATTGACAGTTGAGAGATAGTTTATGAATGCCATGTACAGGGGAAGCTTTCAGAAGCTATGTTGCACTTTCAGACCTTCTTGGGTTCCTTGCCAAATTTTTTAGTATCAATGCCTGTGGCTGAAAACATCTCAACTCTACCCTAATATCCTCAGGGGGAGGCAAAACTTTGTAGTCTCTCTCTAGTCCCTGGAGGGAATTATAAGAAACCTGAGTTCCAGAATTCCCTGGTAGTCCAGTGGTTAGAACACTATACGCTTTTTGAGGGCCCAGGTTCAATCACTTGTTGAGGAAATAAAATCCCACAAGCCATGTGGCCATAAAGAAGTAAATGGAAACCTGAGTTAAATGGGGGGTCCTCGTTTGTGCCCCTCTGACTGGCAAAGGTGTGGGCATGACCCATTTTTAGCCAAGAGGAACTGAGCTGTGTCTTGGTAACAGAAAAGTTGTACTTTCTTCATGGACATTGTTGGTTTCACTCTCATGTGATACTTGTAACATTTTTCCAGCTCCAAGTCACCCAACCTGGATAATTATTTGCCTCATGTTGCTCTGGTTTGTGTGATAATAAATATCTTATTATTTAAACCACCTTTAATCATGGAGGTTCTTTTTATTGGAGTGGTTTGGAAGCTATTAGGCTCTGCCAAACTGAGGAGGTAAACAGTGTTTGTAGGAGCTTTCAACTTTGGATGCCTTAAGTGGAGCAGCAGGTTGGCAGAGAACAGTTCTCATTGCTGACAAAAGCTTAATAGGTGAGAATTCAGGGCTTTGTGGGCCTGATTTTATCTGGGTTTCAGAGTTATTAGAAGGTCCAGACATTAACTTGAGGAGGGTGCTGTTGTTGGAACAACCTGCAATTTATTTTGGAGTAGCATGGCTTGAGTGCTTTGCTTCCACCATCTTAAGTCTAGAGTGAGAGAAGGTAGTCCAGTTGAACCTAGAATTTGTGGACATCCACGGGTGGTGATATATGGGGGTTATTGTGAGAGACAAGTGTGTGTAGTACCAATGTATACCTAATTCAGGGTGAATTCTAAGGAAGGCATTTTTTTCTGGGCATTTTGAATGATTCCCTAGGAACAAGAGAACCATACTTGGGCAAATGCTGAAGTTTTCTCATCAGAAAAAAAAGCTCTAATGTGACAGTTCCATTCTCTGGTTTTCCTCCCCCCACCCCGCCTTTGCACTCTGGCAAAGACCCTTGTTTATTTGTTTCCTGTTTTCTGGCCAGTTTTTTTGTCTTTGTTTCCAACCATTCAGTGAGTCTTAGGAAAATCAGAAGTAGCTCCTGGGACACTTGACTTTCCAGAAGGGAAACGAGTAGAGCACTGTGATTTAGTCCATTTAGAGACACAGCTCAGGGCGCATAAGGCCAATCTGACTGGAATTCAGGTGGCTTAGTAAGGAGAGGAGGGAGCTAGACAAGGGGTACAGAGAAAGGGGAGGAGCAAAGAACTGAGGAAAGACTATGGTGATTCCTTGGTGGTCAGTGGTTAGGATTCCAGGCTTTCACTGCAGTCCCTGGTGGAACTGACATCCCACATGCTGCAGGGCACAGCCAAAAAAGAAAAATGCTGTGTAATATGAAAAGCAGATGAGATAATACGGAAGGAAAAAAAAATCAGTGAATTTAAAGATACAGAAATTATGCAAAATAAATCACATAGCAAAAAAATAACAGCAATAGTGACTTGTAGGAAAATACTACATGATTTAACATACATGTGTTTGGAAGGCCAGAAGCAACAGCATAACAAGAAAGAAAAAAAAGGAAGGAAGGGAGAAGAGCTGAGACGTTTACCTATTTGTTTAAAAAGCAGACAGCAACCACCAGAAGATAGGAAGATCAAGGAATCTTCTAGAGCAGAAGAAACATGGCCTTACTAATATCTTGATTTCAGACCTGTAGCTTCCACAATTGTGAGAGCATAAAATAGTGTTTAAGCCACTCAGTTTGTGGGAACTAATCTAGCTACCACCTTTTGCCTTATTAACATTTAGAGAACTTTAAGGGCCACAAAGAATTTTCACAAAAAGAAACAATATTCTAGGCCATAAAATATCAATAAATATAAAATTAAAATCATTAAGCTATATACTCTAAGCACAGGAGAATTAAACTAGAATTCATGAAAAGAACACTGCTAGGAAAAAAATCCCTAGTTTAACATATTTGGAAGTTAAAACAGTTTTTTTCCTTTCTTTTTTTTGGCTATGCCATGTACCATGCAGGATTTTAGTTCCCTGACCAGGGATTGAACCTATGCCCTCTTGTATTGGGAATGCAGGATCTTAACTACTGGACCATCACAGAAGACCCTGAGAAATTAGATAATATTTTGAACTAAGTGGAATGAAACCTAATATATCAAGATTTGTTACTGCTGAGATTAGAAGAAAAGGTATAGATTTAAGTATTTTGAAAGTAAGGGAAAAACTAAAATATTTAATATCCAAGTTAAGACACTATTAGAAATAAACATAAAACCAAAGTAGGCAAAAGGAAAGAATAAAGAACAGAAATTAATAAAATAATTAAAATATAGAAAATCAATGAACTCTGAAGCTGTCTTTTGACTGGATCAGTATAATTGATGGATCTCTAGGTAGATTGAGCAGGAAAAAAAATTACCAATATAAGGAATGAAAGATGGGATAGCACTAGATGCAGTCAAAACATTCAAAGCATTACAAAGATTCCCCGTGCTGCATGCTGCTGCTGCTGCTAAGTCGCTTCAGTCGTGTCTGACTCTGCGACCCCAGAGATGGCAGCCCACCAGGCTCCCCCATCCCTGGGATTCTCTAGGTAAGAACACTGGAGTGGGTTGCCATTTCCTTCTCCAATGCATGAAAGTGAAAGTGAAGTCGCTCAGTCATGTCCAACCTGTGCAACCCCATGAACTGCAGCCTACCAGGCTCCTCTGTCCATGGGATTTTCCAGGTAAGAGTACTGGAGTGGGGTGCCATTGCCTTCTCTGCCCATGCTGCATGGTGTGGCCAAAAAAAGAATTAAATGTGATTTTTGGCTGCCCCGTGTGAAATCTTAGTTCCTTGACGAGGTATTGAACCCGTGTCCCTTGCACTGGAAGTGCAGAATCTTAACCAATGGACTACCAGGGAAGTCCAGGTTATACGTGATATTTCAGTTTTTATTTAAAATGAAGCAAAACCTTGATTTATACAGCAGCTGTACCACTCCAGTCATCTCACAGCAGTGGGTTTCCTCTCTCTCGGGGTTGGCGCAATAAAAAGTTGGGCAAAACAAACTGCATTTGGGTTGAAAAAGAAATCACAACAAAGATTAGTTAATTTGGGGGTGGGCTTGCATGCAGCACACAGGACCTTAATTCCCTGACCAGAGATGAACAGTGGCCTACCTTAGGCCAGTGTTGGTAACTCAGAAAAGTGAGTCCACAGGATACAGGAAAGAAGGGTAGAGCCTCTGCTGCCCTTTGACACGTCCCTTCTGGCCCCTTGTGCCCTGGGCCCTGACCTCAAATCTGCTATAGGAGCTGTGTCCTTCAGTCTGAGTTCTAGCAGGGAAGAAAGTTCCCAGGCAAGGCTCCGCGGAGTATACGATATTTTTAGCAACTCTTTCCAACAACTCTACAAAAACTAGAAACTGACCAAAAAATTTCTTGAAATACTCCAACAACTCAGGTTCACTGAGGAAGAAATGAGTAATCTGAAGTGGCCTCTATTACAGACGCTAAATGGGTAGTTTGAAATTTTCCCATTATGGTTTTGTGCCAAGATGGCTTCACTAGTGAATTCTTGTAGACACTTAAGGGAGAAGTAATTCCAGTTCTACTCAAATCATTTTTTTTAAAAGGATGGAACTCTTCTCAACTAGTTTTAGGAGATCAACTTGATACCAAAATTAACTTGATACCAAAATCAGGCAGTACTATTAGAACTGAAGACCAACACCCACATGAACATGGACACAGAATATCCTAAACAAAATTTTAGGAAATTTAAAACCCTGTCATAATTTGAAATAGAGATGGAGATCCCCTTTTTTAGGGAGTGTGGGGGATGTCGCGCTATGCGACACCGGATCTTCCCCAGTCAGGGATCGAACCGGACTCCCTGCATTGGGAGCGTGGAGTCTCACTTAACCTTAACCACTGGACCGCCAGAGAAGTCCCCTCAATATATCATATAATCTTACAAGTGGAAGATGTGAGACGGGAATGTAGTTAATGTAAGGCCCAGCGACACAGGAAGAATCCATTCAAGCGGGAAGAAACGGATTCCGGGAGCCGCAGGCCCTACCCGGCCCCATCTCAAGCCGGGATTCGCTACGTTCCGTGGTGGGCGGGCTCACATCCTCCGCGAGACCTTGTCATCTCGCGAGACAAGCTGTCACGGAGCGCGTCGTTTCCTGTATCAGCGGTGCGTGCAGACGGTAGTTGCCGTGTAGTCCTGTTCTCTTTCTCATTCCTGGGAATTTAACGCTAAGTGCGTTGTAAGTACGTGTACAAGGGCTTTTGCACAAGAAAGTTCACCAGAAAGCCTTTGTATCCGTGAATTCTGGGAGTAGTCACGGATATGCGGAGATGGGTGGGGCCTGACGCCTCCTTTGCATATTTAGGATTTTTACAGGATGTGATGTCCAACAGGACCTGACAGGCATTTGATGCGTCAGGGCAATCTGTCAAGAATTTATTTCTCCTGCAAAAATAGCATATTGGCAATTCAGGGGTGAGAGGGGAGAGAGCTGTATTAAGCCCTAGTCTTACTTGCGCACTCCAATAAACGTTTTCCAAGTTTCGGGAATTAAAGTCGGACAGGTTGCCGCACCGAGTGTTGCAGAAGACGTAGATATTCAGGGGTCTGCCGTTAGTTACTGGCGGTGTGATAGTTAGTAAAACCACTCTGAAAGATCCATTCCCACCTCAGATTTTTCTAAAAAGAAGCTCATGTATAAGATGACATGTACCATGCTCACAGTAGCAAAGCACCTGGGTATAATTGTTAAAAACCCAGACTGCACAGAATGTAAAGCAAAGAAGAAAGATAAGTTTATAGCTGAGTTTCAGTCTGCAAGTCAGGAAACTCACAGGTAACTGGAGTAACGAGTTCTGAGTTGCTTGCCGACTAAGGGATTCTTGAAGGACAAATGCAGGAGTTAAGACTTCAGCTGATTGGTTGCCTGGTCATCTTTCATATTTGGACCAAGGTTGCTGAGAAAGGGAAGCAGGGAGGTCCAGAGATGGTGTGAACAGACTTGGGAGTTTGAAGACTGGCTGAAATTCTCCGCTGATTTCTGAGAACTGTAAAGTCCTGCAGCTGTGTTAGGTAAGGTTAAGTTTCGTTTTCTTTCATGCCCCTGTGTTGGCCAATTTACATTTTGTCCCTGATGTCCGTGACTCAAATTTTGGTGCAACACAGTCCAGGAAAGAGGGTGCGTAATAGGCTTCTCCTCACACTGGATGCTAGGCTCAGTCCAATAGTTCTCCCTTCTGTGGCTAAATGTCTAATAGAGGGCGGCGCAGTGCAGCCCTTTAGCGGGGGCAGTTGCTGTGCAGCGTTCTTGCCCCACCCTGTACCAGGCAACTGTTACGAGGGAGACTGTTAGTGGTCCTGCTCAGCCATTAGCTGATGCCTCCGTGCGTCTTGCCCACAAGCAACCAGCTGACATGAGCCACCATTAGTGAGCCATTTTCAGCCAACTGCCAGCGGAATGGTGGGCCTCTGGTGGAGTAAGGTAAGAAATGGGTGCTGGCCTTCTACCCCGGGCCCTCCAGCTCAACTGGGCTTGGGCCATCTGGAGAGCTGAGGGGCGCAGGTCGCCTCTGCAACCTAATAGCAATGGCTGTCTGCCTGAGTTGCAGTCTGTGGGACCTGCCCCACTCCTGGGTGCCTGGCTCCCTCGGTGGTGACAGCAGGGCAGGATCTGGGTACTTTGTCATGAGGGAGCCACCAGCTGCGATCTGCCTCCTCTTAGCTGGGCTGGGACCTCGGAGGGTGAGATTGTGCCTTGGGACCTTGCCCTTTCTTGTCAGAATAGAGAATAACGTTCGTTTGGTAGAGATTTACAGGAAAATTGTTTCCTGACTATGACCTAACCTCAGACACAAAGGAGCTGAGGCCAAGAAGTTGGTAACAACTAACCACGCCCCTCCATCACCTTTCCTAGAAGAGGGCTTTGCTGAGAGCTTTTGGGGTTTCAAGGCATGAGCCACCCATCTCCTTGCATGGCTCTGCAGTAAACCTTCCTCTGTTCCATAGTCCAAAGTTTTGATATTATTTGGCTTCACTGTGTGGCAGGCACACAGATTTGCATTTCAGCAATTTCAGATGCAGTGAGGAAATCAGAGAAGCATCACAATTTATGCTACAGAATTTCCCCTTTCCAAGATTTGGACCTCTTCTGCATGGCAAACAGTGGGTTATCAATGTGACTGAACACCAGTTTTCCAAGTGGAAAAGCACTCGCTAATGCATTTTGGGTGATTTACCAACACGCTGGCTTTTGCCTCAACTGTGCACAGAACTTTTTAATGCACACTGTCCTTTCAAACCAGTTCAGGAAATAATCACTCCAGCCCTCACCTTCTTTGGATAAAATTAATGAAACACACTTGGTTTTTCTGTTATCTGTTTGCAAACAAAATTTCATCATGTGGATTTCAGTCACCAATCCTATTCAACTCATAAAATTTAAAACTATGTGAGTTCTTTTACATTGTGACATAATTCGTGCCACAGTATTTCTGTTTCAGGTGCACATGATTCTATATTTGTATAGCACAGTGACCACAGAGTGACTAGTTAACATCTATCACTCTACCTAGTCACAATTTTTTTCTTGTGATGGAAATTTTAAGATGTACTTAACAACTTTCATATATACAATACAGTATTATAAGTTCTCTTTTTTCTTTGGCTTGTGCCACTTAGTATAACGCCCTCCAGATTCACGGTGAAAGTGGCCAGGTTCCCGTCCTTTCGTGACTGGGTAATAGTCCATTTGTGCGCATGTATGCGCTTCCTTTTCTTTAATGCTCATCTAGGCGGGCCTTCTGGTTGCTTTCTTGACTGTTGTAAATAATGCCACAGTGAGCATGCAGGTGCACATCTTTTTGAGTTAAATGTTTTGTTTCCTTAAGATAAATACCCAGAAGTGGAATTGCTGCATCAAAATTTTGTTTTTGTGGTAGATGTTTAGCTCAAATGGGTCCCCTATCAAATGAGTAGCTGGTGAGTCCATGCGATAATCTATGGCTAAAGGGTCTCAGGATTGTATACACCCACCGTCTTGCCTCCAGCCCATGTCGAATGAGGGCAGGATCAAAAACTTATAAGAGACATAATTAAAGGGCCTCATGTACTTGAAGGTGAGACATACCTCCCTTTAAATGTAGGAAAAGACAATGGAAAAATTGCTAAAGTTGGTGTGAAGTGTAAGCCATCTGAAGGGCCTGGAGCAAAGTAGAGACTCTCAGAAGTGTGTTTGGTAGACTAGAATTTTAAAAGGGGTTGCTTGGGGAGACCACTAAGTCTGTCAGTTAAAACAGCTGTTTGTGATCTATAGGAACATGAGAGTTTTATCGATGTCTTTCCCAAGAGCCCGCATTGTGTTATTGTGCGACGTGAAATGTGTGTCCTGGTTACTATCGATAACGTCTGTAACTCCAAAAGATATAAGGAGTATTATGGCAAGGCTTAGTATGTGTAGAGACATGAGTGGGTTTTTGTTTGTGCTACACTGTGCAGCTTGTGGGATCTTAGTTCCCTGACCAGAGATCAAACCTGAACCCACGGCAGAACTGCCAGGGAATTCCTCATGAGTGATTTTTTGATGTATGTATGCTTGGATATGTGTGAGTCAGGAGATTCCAGAGTCCTTTACCTTGAAGGGTAAAGGGGAAAAATTTTTGTGATAACATGAAGATGCGCCAGGGCATCCAGTGCTGAGATAACTGCCTAAAGTGTAGTCGGCTGTATTGACCTTTTTGTTCCATCCTTTATCAGGGGCATCCTGGCTAGGGGATGGAGAACAGTGACCATGCACTGATGGTCAGCAGTGCCACTGACAGTCTAGAAATTGTCTATCACTTGGTAAGTCCCAAGGGGCTCTCCAGGTAGCTGTGGGTCTAGAGAACATGGTGACCTCCCCCAGCACCAAAGTTCTGGGAAGAGACTGAAGACAGGGTAAACCACTCCTCCTGCAGGGGTAGGAATAGTTTGCTAGGGGCCCCAGCCTTGTCTTCACCCTGTTTTATGGAGGCCTAGGTAGCCATTCTGAGCAGGTGGGGTGCTATTTCCTTGACTAAAAGCATAATGGGTACCGTGGTATGGAGGGTCAAGAACTCAGGATTTATGAGAGCCTCTATTTTCAAGATCACGATTTCTGTAACCAGTCATTCAGTCAGTTCAGTTCAGTCACTCAGGCATGTCTGACTCTGCAATCCCATGGACTGCAGCACACCAGGCTTCCCTGTCCATCACCAACTACTGGAGCTTGCTCCAACCCATGTCTATTGAGTTGGGGATGCCATCCAACCATCTCATCCTCTGTTGTCCCTTCCAACAGACTGTTGTCCCTTCTCCTCCCTCAATCTTTCCCAGCATCAGGGTCTTTTCCAATGAGTCCGTTCTTTGCATCAGGTGGCCAAAGTATTAGAGTTTCAGCTTCAGCATAAGTCCTTCCAATGTATATTCAGGACTGATTTCCTTTAGGATGGACTGGTTGGATCTCCTTGCAGTCCAAGGGACTCTCAAGAGTTTTCTCCAGCACCACAGTTCAAATGGATCAATCATAGTCATCAACCAGTCTTTAGTTGTTTTTTTCTTTTTTTTTTTAATGGTGTAGAGCATGGGACCAAGAGGGGGCAGTTCCTTGCATTAGAAGCCTTTGAGCAATGTGTAGTCATCACGAGTTGTTCAGAAATTTCCAGGATATGTGAGAAGAGCATGCCAAAACTTTTACAGTGAAGGAGTTGCTGAGGGTGCTAACAGCGGGTACCAGCTGATTTTCATTTGAAAGTAAAATTTTCAAATGAGGAGTAAGTTGGCACCAGAACCAAAAATGTACTAAAAGAATGTTGCACCTGTGCTCCTGGAGGATACAGAGAAGGTCCTGTCTAAGATTATGTGTGATGGCAGAGCTGTTGAGGTATTCTGTGAGTGGTTTTTTTTTTAATGTTTACTTATTCATTTGGCTCTGCCAAGTCTTCATGGTGGCATGAGAGATCTTCAACCTTTGTTGCAGCATGCGAGATGTTTAGTTCGATATAAAACATAAGGATTCAGTGTTTATATATATTACAAGATGATAACCATCAGCTAGTTACCATCTGTCACATACAAGGGTGTTGCCATATTATTGACTGCATTCCATATTTTGTGTATTATATCCCCGTGACTTACTTATGTTAAAACTGGAAGTATGTTCCTCTTAGTCCCCTTTACCTATTTTGCCCATCCCTGCCATTCTCCTTTTTGGTTAAACTTATTGCTATGTGTTTTATTCTTTTTGAAGCTATTGTAAGTGGAATTGTTTTTATAATTTCTTTTTCAGAGTTCCAGTGTCTGGAAATATAATATTTGTGCATTGGTCTTACATCGTACAACTCCATTAATTCATTTATTGTTCTAATTATGTGTGTGTGTATTCTTTGACATTGTATACCTGTAAGATTATGTCATCTGCAAAGAGAGTTTTGCTTCTCGCTATGCAATTTGGTTGCCTTTTATTTCCTTTTCTTGCTTAAGTAATTGCTCCAGTTAGATGTTTCAGTACAATGTGGAATAGAAGTGGTGAAAGTTTTAGGCTTCTTCTTGTAGTATTCTTGGTGAAGGGGGAAATCTTTTAGTCTTTCATCATTGAGTATGGTTATCTGTGAGGTTTTCATAATGTCCTTTATGAGGTAATCCTAGCATGTTGAGTATTTTTATCATTATGAAAGGATGTTGAATTCATCAAAACTTTTCTGCATCAATTGCTTTGATTTTTTTCCCCCTCCATTCTATCAGCATGTGTTATGCTGATTGACTTCTGTAAATTAAACCACACTGATGGCTTTGGTTTATTAGCATTTTGTTTTTTTATTCATAAAGGATATTGTTCTGAAGTATTCTTTTCTTGTGATGTCTTTGGTTTTGGTATAACGTATTACTGGCTTTGTAGAATGAGTTATGAAGTGTCCTATCCATCTCTTTGCTTTTTATTTGAACAGTTTGAGAGAGATTAGTGTTATTTCCTCTTCAAATATTTGTTAGAATTCACCAGAGAAGCCATTTGGCCCTGGGACTTTCTCTGTTAGTACTTTTTGCATTGCTATTTCAGTGCCTTTGTTACAGATTTATTCAGATTCTCTACTTCTTGAGTTGGTTTTGATATTTTATGTGTTTCTAGAAATCTGTTCATTTAATCTGTGTTACCTAATTCGTTGGAGTGTACTTATTCATAGTGTTGCCTTCTGATCCTGATTATTTCTGCCAGATCAGACATAACAACCTTCTTTCATCTGTGATTTTAGTAATTTGAGCCTGCACTCTTTTTTTCCTAATCAGTCTCAGTTCAGTCGCTCAGTTGTGTCTGACTCTTTGTGAAACCATGGACTGCAGCACGCCAGGCCTCCCTGTCCATCACCAACTCCCAGAGCTTACTCAAACTCATGTCCACTGAGTTGGTGATACCATCCAACCATCTCATCCTCTGTCATCCCCTTCTCCTCCTGCCTTCAATCTTTCCCAGCATCAGGGTCTTTCCAAATGAGTTAGTTCTCTGCATCAGGTGGCCAAAGTATTGGAGTTTCAGCTTCAGCATCAGTCCTTCCAATGAATATTCAGGACTGATTTCCTTTAGGATGGACTGGTTGGATCTCCTTGCTGTTCAAGTGACTCTCAAGAGTCTTTTCCACCACTACAGTTCAAAAGCATCAATTCTTTGGCGCTCAGCTTTCTTTATAGTCCAACTCACATCCATACATGGCTACTGGAAAAACCAAAACTTTTACTAGATGGACCTTTGTTGTCAGAGTAATGTCTCTGCCTTTTAATATGCTGTCTAGGTTGGTCATAACTTTCCTTCCAAGGAGTAAGCATCTTTTAATTTGATGGCTGCAGTCACCATCTGCAGTGATTTTGGAGCCCAGAAAAATAAAGTTAGCCACTGTTTCCATTGTTTCCCCATCTATATGCCATGATGTGATGGGACCAGATGCCATTATCTTTCTAGTCTGAGGCTTATCAATTTTGTTTTCTTTTCAAAGAAACAACTGAGATATTTGTCTTTAGTGCTTTTGACTGATGTCCCTCAGAAAGCCACTGCAGCTCAGGGAACTAATGTGAGGTGGACAGAACAGAGACAGGTCCCTTAGCTGATCACCCATGCCAGCATCAGACTATAGGTCTCTGAGAATAAGGTCCATAAGGCCCACTAATACACCAGCAAGCCCATGAGGTGGTAGGGGAGTTGGGGATGGTAGGCACGTAAGTTAACAGGCTGCAATATTTTCCGAAATTTGGCAACTTCTCTGTTCATTTAATACTCCCCTGGTGATTGTAAGTTTTTAAATTAGATTTCAGATTCCTGAAAAAGCTGATTCTGAGAGTTTTCATAGGCATAATCTTTGCTTAAGTGGCAAGATAGAGATTTCAAATTCCTGACTCCACCATTTTCACTAAGGTCACTTTTGTTGGTGAGTTTTTGTTTGTGAGTTAAAGATTTTAAAGTATAAAGATTTTAAACCAGCATCATATGA
>SJYF01000879.1:1549470-1561866 GCA_006410515.1 Procapra przewalskii
AAGATATGGACTCCTTTCCTCGTGGTAAATCTGGAAAGAACTGGGTTGGTAAAAAATGAAAAAGATAACCACAGTTGTAATAAAGTATAAGTTAGGGCACAAAAACTCATAGATACTATGTGAACTTTAATAAAAATTATATTAATGGTTCACAAAATAATTCCTTGGACTAGTATCATAGTATCCTCTGTAAATTTTGTTAGAAATGTAAATTCTTCTGTACTCAGACAGAAACACTAGAGTTGGGGGCCCAGAATATGGGTTTCATAGACATTCACAAACTTTTCTTCCTGATACATGTTCAATTTTGAAGACCACTGTGATTTAATAAAAAATTATAAGATAGCTCTGTATTAAGGAGATGACTTAAGCTCACAGTGTTGGTATGAAAGATTATAGGTTGTGTATTTCCAGGAAATAAAATTCAAGACATTATGTAACTAATTTCAAAACACTTAGATGAGACATCTGATCTATCATGAAAATGACACAGGCATTTTGGTTTTTACACGTAGTGAGTGTAGTGAAGTCGCTCACTCGTGTCCGAGTCTTTGTGACCCCATGGACTTTAGCCCACCAGGCTTCTCAGTCCATGGGAATTTCTAGGTAAGAATACTGGAGTGGGTTGCCATTTCTTCTCCAGGGGATCTTCCCAACCTAGGGATCGAACCTGGGTCTCCCACATTGTAGGCAGATGCTTTACCGTCTGAGCTACCAGGGGGCATAGACATATGAAAAGCCTCAGAAAAACTTGCCTTAAATAACAAGTAGATAATAATCAGATAACTGCAAAGAAGATAGTTTTTTACTTTAATACTAGAAAAAAAAGGGAGTTCCCTAGCAATCTGGAGGTTAAGACTCTGTGCTTCCACTGCTGGGGGCATGAGTTTGATGCCTAGTCTGGAAAATAAGATCCTGCAAGCCACATGGCCAAAAAGAGAGAGAGAGAGAATCTAGAAAAAAGGAGAAATGTAATGTGTTATGCTAAACATTTTACCATTAATTTGCCTTAACTGATCATAAAAAAAAAGATTCTAAGTAACAAAATTTGATCTTATAAAAATTAGTGATTCACTTTTTCAGAACAATTAAGACAAAATATCAACTGAAATTAAAGATGGTAAAAACGTAACTCTTATGATAGATATATTAAGTTGAATGAAAGTGAAAGTCGCTCAGTCTTGTCCAACTCTGCGACCTCATGGACTATGCTATAGACATGGCAGATTTCATGAGATCTCCAAGGGCTACTGTGACTTGAAGTTAAAGGGTCTTTTCAGGTGATTTTTATCTATCTGAAACTACTGGATACAAATATGCTTTAAAAAATTCATTTTGTAAAAATACAAGACAAAAATTCATAAAATTTCAGGTTAACTATATGAAAAATAAGCACATAATATGAGTCTTTATCACAAAATTTGCTAATTTGCTCCTCAAAACTTTCCCAAGAGTCTCCATTCATGACAAAGAAGCATCAGTAAATATGATTTCAGTTTCTGGTAATACTAGAAATTCTAGGAAAGCAGAAATGTATTTGGCTTTATTCACCAGATTCCTAGCAGGATTTTTAGCATCTAACAATAACATTTATTCATTAAATTTTTTCAAAATGAATTATTTAACCAACTGCAAAAATCAACATAGTTATAGCTGTTTTAACCAGATTAGCAATTAGTGAAATCTTGGCCCAGAAATCAGAGAAGAGTTGACAAATATGGGTATCACTGGTCAGAAGGGAAAAGGGACTAAATGTGGAAAGTATGAAGCCAGGAACACAGAAATGCTCACCAGCCACTGGCTCGGTGACACAGTGAGGGTAATGGAAAGAGCGGAAATGCAAGAGAGAATCAAAGAAGGCAAAGAAGCTTACCAGGACAAGGATGGTGCGTGTGGCTCTGGCCTTGTTGGAAGGTCTGGGGGAGAGTCTGCTGCTGTGAATGTGCTGAGCTGGCTGCTTGTGCCTGATCAGGACAGTGACATGGAGCCACCAGTCCATACAAAGAGGCCCTAACATATAGCATCAAAGGAAAAAACTAGGATGGCATGTCATGTGACCATAAATCTTTCTGATCTGAGTGACAACCAATATCTATAACTTCTTTTTTACAATAATATTTTTGCTGTTCCTTGGCCTGATGACTCTCTTTAGAATAAAGACCTTTACCAAGAGATACAGGAGCCAGCAGAGGACGCAGCAGAAATGAAGGTACTTCTGGGATCTCACTTTATGCTCCATCCACCTTGAGGTCCTGGAACACAGCTTAATGGCCTGGAAAACATTGAGGAGGCAGGTGGTGCTAAGTGACACCCTTCTAGCCACTCTGTACATAGATGATAAGTTTACATCCAGCCACATCCAAGAAATATTTTAACCCCAAATCTGCCGTGGTTTATGGGATCCCCCTGGAGAAAAGGACCAAGTTGTTGGCTAAGACCAGCTGATGGAGAATCAGGCCTGTGAGTCTCACCTTGTTTCCGCTGAGTAAAGTGGAGTTACAGAAGCAGAGGCAGGAAGAGTTTCCCAGGATCCCAGCTCCAGTCTGAGTGAGGAAGGCAATCCCCATTTTCAAACTGGAAGGGCCCATTACATTAGTACCTAGGAGACCCTGAGTTTGAGTCCCAAAATGGTAGAAAAACCAAGCAACAATGTGTTACTTTCATCTGCCCAGCCTAAATCTAACACATTTTTCTCTTTTCTTAGCAATACACTTTCCTGACTTTAAATGGGCATTCATATGTGTTTATGGATTCAAAGCCTATTAATTAGGGTCCCATGTTGTAAACAAATATCCAACTAAAAAAGGATGTTTAAATAAATAATTCACCATTCACACAATAGAATACTGACATCTATAAAACTGAATGAGGAACCTCTCTATACATGTGTATGAAACTATTTCCAGAATATAGTTTTTAAGTAAAAGAAGAGATGGGGAAGAGAAGGCACAGTATGCTGCAATTTTCGTAGGCTTCCGAATGAATACGAACACACACATGTATGTGTATTAAACTGCTTTAAAAATCCACATAAGAACAAACCCCAAACCCATATTAAGATGAATGACATAGCAATGCATAGAAGTAGAAGCCGGAAGGGCAGAAGTGAACGCTAGATATATATGAATGGATCTCGCGTTACAGTTTCAGGAACTAAAAATTTATTTCACTTAAAATGGAATTAAACATTCCTAAAATTCAAAGGCAAATCTATAATAAAACATATATGGCTCATTATATTATGTAATAGTCATGTGTCCTATCTGTACAACAAGGTAAGACTTTAACTTAAAAAATGTTTGAGGGGGACTTCTCTGTAGCCAAGTGGCTAAGACTCCATGCCCCCAGTGCAGGAGGCCCAGGTTCAAGTCCTGGTCAGGGAAGTAGATCCCACATACTGCAACTAAGAGTTCACAGGCTGCAACTAAAGATCTTGTGTGCTGCAACTAAGACCTGGTTCAGTCAAACAAATACTTTAAAAAAAATGTTTGGGGGCCTTCGAACTGAAGGCTGATGCACTTTCTATGACTGAATTCTTCCTTGAAGCAGCTTCACTTAGCCCACATCTGTGTTATGTCCAATCTGAGATAGCTGAGGGAGTCCTAGAAAGGCTTCCCTCATACTCTAACATGGGCTGCAGGGGTGGGGCTGGTTTGGGGTGGGGGTCCAGCAGGGACACCCTGACTATGCTAAAAAGGCACACCAAATATAGCAATAAAGACATCATTAAAAAAAAAAAATGTTTGTGGAGAATTCCCTGGTGGTCCAGTGGTTAGGAGTCAGTGCTTTCACTGCTGGGACCCCAGTTCAATCCCTGGTCAGAAAACTAAGAACCTGCAAGCTGCTCGGTGCAGCAAAAAGAAAAAGAAGTTTGGTCTGTATATTTCACACCACAGAGCACTAGCCACTGCAGGATCACGGCTGGACTCTATATTTCAGCTGACGACATGTCAAAGTGAAAATGCCTTCAAAGATGTGAGAATTTCCGATGACCATATTAATGAAAACGGGGATATAAATATTTTGAAATTAGTATTTTATGATAGTTGGAAAATGAGGCATCCTCTAAACTAAAATTTCCAACTCTCTTAAAATACTGATTGCAAAATCTGCTTTATTGACTATGCCAAAGCCTTTCACTGTGTAGAACACAACAAACTGTGGAAAATTCTGAGAGAGATGGCAATACCAGACCACCTGACCTGCCTCTTGAGAAATCTGTATGCAGGTCAGGAAGCACCAGTTAGAACTGGGCATGGAACAACAGACTGGTTCCAAATAGGAAAAGGAGTACGTCAAGGCTGTATATTGTCCCCCTGCTTATTTAACTTCTATGCAGAGTACATCATGAGAAATGCTGGACCGGATGAAGCACAAGCTAAAATCAAGATTGCTGGGGAAAATATCAATAACCTCAGATATGCAGATGACACCACCCTTATGGCAGAAAGTGAAAAGAACTAAGAGCCCCTTGATGAAAGTGAAAGAGGAGAGTGAAAAAGCTGGCTTAAAGCTCAACATTCAGAAAACTAAGATTATGGCATCCAGTCCCATCACTTCATGGCAAAGAGATGGGGAAACAGTGGAAACAGCGTCAGACTTTATTTTTGGGGGCTCCAAAATCACTGCAGATGGTGACTGCAGCCATGAAATTAAAAGACGCTTACTCTGTGGAAGGAAAGTTATAACCAACTTAGAGAGCATATTAAAAATCAGAGACATTACTTTGCCAACAAAAGTTCGTCTAGTCAAGGCTATGGTTTTTCCAGTGGTCACGTATGGATGTGAGACTTGAACTGTGAAGAAAGCTGAGCGCTGAAGAATGGATGCTTTTGAACTGTGGTGTTGGAGAAGACTCTTGAGAGTCCCTTGGACTGCAAGGAGATCCAACCAGTCCATCCTAAAGGAAATCAGTCCTGAATATTCATTGCAAGGACTTGTGTTGAAGCTGAAACTCCAATACGTTGGCCACCTGATGTGAAGAACTGACTCATTTGAAAATACCTTGATGCTGGGAAAGATTAAAGGCATGAGGAAAAGGGGATGACAGAGGATGAGATAGTTAGATGGCATCACCGACTCAATGGACATAAGTTTGAGTAAACTCCAGGAGTTAGTGATGAACAGGTAGGCCTGGCGTGCTGCAGACCGTGGGGTTGCAAAGAGTCAGAGAAGACTGAGCGACTGAACTGAACTGAAATGACTCTAAGAAAAAACAAAACCGCAAAGAGTTTAAGAGAAAATGTTATACTTTTACATTTGTTTGAAAGAATTATTAACTTGAGCTGTATTTTATCTAAAGCATAAGTATATATTGTATACCATTCCATTGAGCCTATCTACATACTTTGACCAACTCCACTTTCCATTACTACAACTGTGTTCACAAAAACAGTTCCTCACTGAAAGAAAACATGTATCTTAAATAAAATAAAATAAAAGATGCCTGGAGCATTTTCTCAGACCATCAAGCAAGGAAATTTTCCCAAACATCTGGGATTACTTTAGCTTAAGTGGTTAAGTTTTCAGGAAGTTAAGGAATAGAGTATTTATTCTATAAATTGATAAAGGGATATTGAAACAAATCTAAGAACTAATTTTATATATTGACTTCAGGACAAAATGAACATCAGTAGAGGTACACTGTAGACTAAAAGAGGAGTTAAAATATTGCAAATCATTTCATTTATGTAAAGATAGTGCTAAGTCGTGTTCGACAATTTTGCGACCCCATTGAACTGTAGCCTGCCAGGCTCCTCTGTCCATGGAATTCTCCGGGCAAGAATACTGGAGTGGGTTGCCATTTCCTTCTCCAGGGGAACTTCCCAACCCAGGAATTGAACCCCGGTCTCCCGCATTGCGGGCAGATGCTTTACTGTCTAAGCTATGTGGGAAGCTTCATTTATGTAAATATATGGTTTAGTTTGGTTGCTCAATCGTGTCCAACTCTTTGCGACCCCGTGAATCACAGCATGCCAGGCCTCCCTTTCCATCACCAACTCCCAGAGTTCACTCAGACTCGCGTTCATTGAGTCAGTGATGCCATCCAGCCATCTCATCCTCTGTCGTCCCCTTCTCCTCCTGCCCCCAATCATTCCCAGCATCAGAGTCTTTTCCAATGAATCAACTCTTCACATGAGGTGGCCAAAGTACTGGAGTTTCAGCTTCAGCATCATTCCCTCCAAAGAAATCCCAGGGCTGATCTCCTTCAGAATGGACTGGTTGGATCTCCTTGCAGTCCAAGGGACTCTCAAGAGTCTTCTCCAACACCACAGTTCAAAAGCATCAATCTTTCGGTGCTCAGCCTTCTTCACAGTCCAACTCTCACATCCATACATGACCACTGGAAAAACCATAGCCTTGACTAGACGGACATTTGTTGGCAAAGTAATGTCTCTGTTTTTGAATATACTATCTAGGTTGGTCATAACTTTTCTTCCAAGGAGTAAGCGTCTTTTAATTTCATGGCTGCAGTCACCATCTGCAGTGATTTTGGAGCCCTGAAAAATGAAGTCTGACGCTGTTTCCACTGTTTTCCTATCTATTTCCCATGAAGTGATGGGACTAGATGCCATGATCTTCGTTTTCTGAATGTTGAGCTTTAAGCCAACTTTTTCAATCTCCTCTTTCACTTTCATCAAGAGGCTTTTTAGTTCCTCTTCACTTTCTGCCATAAGGGTGGTGTCATCTGCATATCTGAGGTGACTGATATTTCTCCCGGCAATCTTGATTCCAGCTTGTGTTTCTTCCAGTCTAGCATTTCTCATAGAAGTTAAGTAAGCAGGGTGAAAATATACAGCCTTGACATACTCCTTTTCTTATCTGGAACCAGTCTGTTGTTCCATGTCCAGTTCTAACTGTTGCTTCCTGACCTGCATACAGATTTCTCAAGAGGCTGGTCAGGTGGTCTGGTAATTGCATATCATTCAAATGAAAATCTTTCTAAATTTTCCCTGCAACTTAAAAAAATACTTTAAAAAATTAATAAGATTTGAAACTTGCATTGAAAAGAATTTTTCCTTAACAAAGGCAAAGTCTTCCGTGGTGGTCCAGTGGTTAAGACTTCACGTTCCAATGCAGAGGGTATGAGCTTGATCCATGGTCAGGAAGCTAAGATCACACACATGCCTGCGAAGTTGCTTCAATATGTCTGACTCTTTGCAACCCTATGGACTATAGCATCTTTAGTTGGGGAAATAAGTATTTCACTTTGTCACACAGTATTAGAAGAACAGTGGTTGAAATTAGAGGTAAATTTTTATCTCAAACCTTAGAGAGCTTTCAAAACAGGACCTAAAATGACGAATAACCAATCTCATAGATAAAATGCTGACTATATTTTTATAATCTTTAATAGAGTACATCAATACTGTATATGATATGGACAAAAGACTATTTCATAAAAATGTAATAATGAAGGCAGAAGGAACAGGCCATGCATTAACATTAGTCTCAGTAAAATATTTATTAAAATATTCGTTAGAATATAGTAGGACATTAAAAAGTATCAATAATCACCTCAGTGTTGACACTATACAGTTAAATGACCAAGAAACGCTGCTAATATGTATGAACGGGCAGTCCTTAGTAAAACTTTTAACATGGGGCTCACAAATCATCAGTAAAACACAAATGAATTTGAGGTGACATTCTATTATTTTCAACTATAACATACATTATTTTGGATCAAATTCCTCTGAAAGAAGTTTTACCTTTCACTTGCTATCACAAACCATAATAAATTAAGCATGTTTTACAATTAACAATTCTTTGTGTAAATTGACATAACTGACGTGGCATCATATTAGTTTCAGGTGTACAGCATGAATCATTTACATGTATAGGGAAATGATCACCACAGTAAGTCTTGCTAACATCCATCAACACACATAATCACAATTTTCTTGTGATAAGAACTTTTAGGATCTACTGTTCAGTTCAGTCACCCAGTCGTGTCTGACTCTTTGCGAACCCATGAATTGCAACATGCCAGGCCTCCCTGTTCATCACCAACTCCCGGAGTTCACTCAAACTCACGTCCATCGAGTCAGTGATGCCATCCAACCATCTCATCCTCTGCCATCCCCTTTCTCCTCTTTCCCCCAATCCCTCCCAGCATCAGAGTCTTTTCCAATGAGTCAACCCTTTGCATGAGGTGGCCAAAGTACTGGAGTTTCAGCGTTAGCATCATTCCTTGCAAAGAAATCCCAGGACTGATCTCCTCTAGAATGGACTGGTTGGATCTCCTTGCAGTTCAAGGGACTCTCAAGAGTCTTCTCCAACACCACAGTTCAAAAGCACCAATTCTTCAGTGCTCATCTTTCTTCACAGTCCAGCTCTCACATCCATACATGACTACTGGAAAAACCATAGCCTTGGTCAACACTGAAATCAGACTGGTTATATTCTTTGCAGCCAAAGATGGAGAAACTCTATATAGTCATCCAAAAAAGACCAGGAGCTGACTGTGGCTCAGATCATGAACTCCTTATTGCCAAATTGAGACTTAAATTGAAGAAAGTAGGGAAAACCACTAGACCATTCGGGTATGACCTAAATCAAATCCCTTATGATTATACATTGGAAGTGAGAAATAGATTTAAGGGACTAGATCTGATAGATAGAGTGACTGATGAACTATGGACTGAGGATCTACTGTTAGCAACTTTCAAATGTAGTATTATAATTAACTGTTTGAGAAGGAAATGTCAACCCACTCCAGTATTCTTGCTGGGAGAATGCCATGGACAGTGGAGCCTGACAGACTATAGTCCATGGTGTCACAGAGTTGGACACGACTTAGTGACTGAACAACGATAGTCATCATGCTGTATATTACATCCCCAGGACTTACTAATTTTACAACTGGTAATTCTTCATGCTAGCCTAAACTCTGAAAGATGTTGAAGACCTGAATACCCTGAGATTTATATATGTATATATGTATGGTCTCCTCACCCACTTTTACCTCTTTTACAAAACCCCTCCAATTTGGGTGTATTTCATATAAGATTTATAGAAATAAGACTTTATGGTATAACTTTCCCCCCCTCATATTTCAGTTAGTGAAATCTCGCTGAGGGAGAGATGGCTTCAGAGCTGGCTCAATTTGGGAGTGGAGAGGTAGATAAGGGTGGTAATATACTTCATTTTCTCAGCAAACAAACTTTCAACATACACGAGTATAAAAATACTTTTGTTTCAAACTCAGAAGACATAAATATTTTAGCCCAAATAGGCATTGTTAGATTTCCTGAGATATTTTCCTTCTAAGAATATGAAAGTTATCTGAAGAGAAGTGTTACTTACTTGATGGGAATTTGCTGTCAGGACTCTGCATTGCAGGGGTAGCATCTGCACAACCCATCAGTATATAATAATGTACAGTGTAATAACTTGAGTGTCTCACTTATGGTTTGTTTCCCTCAACTAGGATAAAAATTTCAAGGTGGCAAAATCATTGTAATTGTTTGTGTACTGACCTGTCCTCTGCACCCCAGGAAAGGGTGTGACCCACATAAGCTATAGAATGAATGTTTCTTGAAGCACTTGGTGTCTCTGTAATATTCCTGTCTGTTTGAACCACTCTCTGTCTTCCCTTCATTTTCAGTACCCTAGAGACTCAGGCATAAAAACAACAATTGTATTTTGAAGACAAGACTAATAAAGGGACTAAAAATTTCACGTGGCCATGTGTACGACTTCTCCCACTTATGGGACCTCAGTGTCCTCCAATTAACTTCCATTGGGATTATTGTTCATTTTGAACAAGTGGTTTCACTCCTCTGTTTCTGCCATTTCTATTAGATACCTTTCTCACCTTAATAGCTTTGCTTATGTGCACACTTCACAGATGGTTTTCACAGAGACTCACCATTCCCTTTGCAGAACTTGTCACCGCTATTACAGATGACATGATAATCACTTCCCAACAAGGAGATGAGGTCATTGAAATGCAAAGCGTTATTTCATGGTTGAGATGCCCCTTTTCACACCTGCACAGCTGCTGCCCAGGCATCTACTGTACTGACGGGAAGTACCAGTCAGGTAAGTAGCAATGTGTTTCAGGTAAGTGTCAGATTTTGAGACAAGCTTCATTAGAAAATTCAGTCATCCATATGGAAAAAAAATTCTGTTTCAGGGGATTGGAATATAAAACTATACACACATCTGTAATACATACACACTCAGGACAGATTTTTAATTTTTTTATTTCATATTGAAGTATAGTTGATTTACAGTGTGTTAGTTTCAAGTGTACAGCAAAGTGATTCAGTTATACATATATACATACTTTTTTTACATATATACAGTTATACATACTTTTCAGACTCTTTTCCCATTTAGTTTATTACAGAACACTGAGTTCCCTGTGCTATGCAGCAGGCAGGACAGGGTTTTTTCAGGATACCCTCAGCATAGTGCTACCCTCATTCACCTGTGTTGAGACCACCTGACATCTCTCTTTCTCCTTTGCTCCTGACTCAACACAGGGAGCCTCACAGTTTTCACTGTCAAGGTTTCACACTACAGGCAAATGGCCAAAAATAAGATAGAGATGAGCTCCCAGCAGCTGAGCTGATATCTGGTGTTTGTGTTTTGTTTTGGGGCGAGGGGAGAGAGTATGTTGGGTTAAATGCAATCTGTCTTAATATGCCTTTAAAGTTCTATTCTTAGATGAAAGTTAACTTTTATTTAGAGAAAAGTAAGGTTCATTTCATCTCCAATGTCAGGGACAGTTATTTGAAGAAACATGTGGCTAACTATTGTGTTTGACAAGATGCTATAGGGACAGGTTGGATGTTTTCTGTTCCACACCAGAAGCATTATGCGTCTCCAAGATATTTTGCTATCAGCAAGAAATGGCTTTAGATTTCATGATTTTGGTTTTTTAGATGGTTGTTACCATAGACTTTTTGAAGTCGAAGTCTAGTTGGCTTACAGTGCTGTGCTAACCGCTGCTGTGCTGCAAATATATATGTATATATTTTCCATTATGATTTATCATAGGATACTGAATATAGTTCTCTTTGCTATACAGTAGGACCTTGTTTATCCATTCAAAAGCTTACATTTGCTAACCATAGACTTGTTCAATGTCTAGACAGACTCAGCAGGGGAGGAGGGGGGAAACATGTTTTAAAATTATGTACTATTAATACATGCCTTATTTCTTCAAAAATGTGTAGGATTTTGAGTTTTCATTTAAAATATTTGTATACTTTTTCCTTATGATGAAAGTCTTATTTGCCAATTATATTAATATACTTTGCATATGTCTCTAATAATTAATGCCAAGTAACTGGGAAAATGTGAGGATGGAAAAATGTTTAGTATATCTTACAGATACTTTTATTTTCATATATGCCTCTGTGTAACTTGTGATGTTTTTTACAAGTACACATAGAACATCATGCTGATGGACAACCAGGGAAATTTTTTTATTTGAATCGACATCTAATTTTGATTGATATTTTTCAACAATTATCTGACATATTTTTATGTGTAAAACTACTTCATGAAGCCTAGTTTATCCTTCTATCCTGTGAAATCTTTGCCTCGATTTATATTCCTCTACTTTCTTAGAAAGAAAAAATTGGAAACATACACGTGTTTTATATCTTACATTTTTCTTCTCAGAGTGTATTGTGGGGGAAGATCTGTATCAGTGCACAGATAACTCCCTCACACATCTCTGCAGCCTCAGAGTTTCCTGTTGTGCGTTTGGCCACTTCCACTCATACAGCAGATGACTTCTTGATCGTAGTCTTCATTTCCATTGCCTTTGCGCACATGAGCAAAAATTCTAAGTGCCCACTTCAGTTCAGTTCAGTTCAGTCGCTCAGTCGTGTCCAGCTCTTTGCGACCCCATGAATCGCAGCACGCTAAGCCTCCCTGTCCATCACCAACTCCCGGAGTTCACTCAGATTCACGTGCATCGAGTGCCCACTTAACATGAGATTATACTAGATGCAGGCTTAATATTGAAAATTGAGGGACATGGTGATTATGATAGACTTCTTTTCATCCTTTCACTCTTCATTCCTCTAACTTCAGTAAAACGAGTGCCCTCTAGACACTGATGTGATGTTTTCTGCCAGCTTGGAAATGGGGACTATATTCCTCATTCAGACAGGAGTTGGCCTCATGGGAAATATATATCTCCCTCTTTTTTTTTTTTTTTTTTTGAGCTTGAAGGTTTTATTTTTAAAAAACATTGAAAAATAAACCCATGTCTGCATATGTTTCCAACCCTCCTTACTCTATCTAGGCTGGTGGGCAGGGGGGCAACCTCAGAGCTCCTCAGCATCCCCACCTGGCCCCTGAAGACAGCAGAGCTAGCTCTCTGGCCCCAAGGGACCTCTCTGCCCACCTCCCCCCTCCAGTGCCCTCCCC
>SJYF01000879.1:1569849-1580652 GCA_006410515.1 Procapra przewalskii
AAGCATCAATTCTTTGGTGCTCAGCTTTCTTCACAGTCCAACTCTCACATCCATACATGACCACAGGAAAAACCATAGCCTTGACTAGACGGACCTTTGTTGGCAAAGTAATGTTTCTGCTTCTGCTATGCTGTCTAGGTTGGTCATAACTTTTCTTCCAAGGAGTAAGCGTCTTTTAATTTCATGGCTGTAATTACCATCTGCAGTGATTTTGGAGCCCCCCAAAATAAAGTCTGACACTGTTTCCCCAAATCATGATACACAAACACAAAAAAATGTGTATTAATTGGATAAATGATATAAGATACAGGAAGGGTCCAACACAGTCATTCCATTTGTACATATATTTGAAAATAGTCATTACTAAAATAGAATATACTCTTGCACCAGTGATTACAATGTTGAAGATAAATTTTAAATGGCAGAAGGAAACTGGTTTGAAGGATGTGCACAAGTATGTCTAAATGTACATTCTAAATATGTAAAACTTAAATATACATTCAATAAACTATTTAAAAAACAATTTAGCAAAGACTATCCATAATTATTTTACTATGGTTTACTAGCTACATTCCTAAAATATTTTGCGGCTACTGGGACCGTAAGGGGAAAAAGCATACAGTGGTGAGCTACTGGCAGTGCTTCCCAACTCCATTTCAGTGACATTATGTTCACAATTTGACACTGGTAATGGTATGAACATTTACACCAGGGAAATTAGCAAACACTACAAAACAGGGCTTGATTTAATTACAGTGTAATTAAATGTCTGAACTTAAGAATACGTAACATGTTAATAAAGCAGACTTATCAAACATATGATGTATGTGGCAATTACACTACAATTAATATAAACACTGAGACCACAAACTCCCAATATTCCAAACTAGAATTCCATGCAGGAAAAAAGTCACTCATATTATTGGTGAAATTTAACAGATACCTTTGTTGTTTCTTTGCTTTCCTTCTTGTCAAATAAAGAGAAAATAGCCAAATCTCAGAAGACAAAGACAGGCAAAAATATGAATTGAAATTTTACCGAACAGAACACACAGGTGAAAAAAAGATACAGGAAAAACAAAAACTGAACATCAAGAATCCTGAGTAGGGAATTTGCCAGCAGTCTAGTGGTGAGGATTCCATATGTCCACATCACAGGGGACAGCTTAGATTTCTGGACAGGGGGATTCCATAGGCACGTGGCACAGTCAAGAAAAAAATCCTGAGAAAAATGCAATTAAATCATGAAATTTTTAATACAGAGGTTTTAGTCTTCATGGGAAGAATCAACCCTGATTTCAGTGTTAGCTTTTATGCTAGGTTGATCAAGTGTGGACCCAGGAAAGGAGGACAAGTTCTTACATATAATCATGAGTTACATTTCTCTGGAGGGGTGGAAGAAGAGAGGTGATGGTTAAAGCGGAAAAGGAAAAGAGCCTTGGAGACCATGCCATATGAGGGCCATACTGGACATTCTCAGGCCTTCAGTGTACCTCACACTGCCCAAAATAGTGAACAGGTCAACAATAAAAGGGGGCAACAGGGACATCTTGAGGTGGTATATAAAGAAGATGGACAGGACCTTGGAAACCAATCACTGCATGAGGCTGGGGTATAAGCAGGGCTCATGGGGTGGTGTGTGTGTGTGTGTGTGTGTGTGTAGCAGGGCTCATGGGGTGGTGTGTGTGTGTGTGTTTGTAGTGGGGTGGCAGAAGGGTCAGGGTGGACAAGATGTTCTTCAAGTCCCCAAACCTGGGGTGAACAGTGAGCAGACTCACTGAAAACTACACGAGGCAACCTGGCATGGAATCCCAGATCCCTATCCATCCTAAGGATATCATGAACAGGTGATCCAGTGTCTCTGTGCCTCAGGTTCCTCTCTAAAAAGGGTCCATGTGGTCCAGAGGTTCTTCCCACTGTTACCACCTCAAACTTCTTCAACATCACTGCCAGAAATATTTGCAATATTCATAAAGCCATTTCTCCAGTGTGACCTCTCTGATATTTAACCATGTAGCACCTTCGGGTGAAAGATTTAACGTATTCCTGGCACTCACAAGGCTTTTCTCTAGTATGAACTTTCCAATGGATGAAGAAGCATTGTTTTACTTAACAGTTTTCCCACATTCACTGCACTCATAGGCCTTTTCCAGTGTGAACTCTGTGATGATCACAGAGATGTGTTTGAGTAGTAAAAAAGATCAGCCACATTCAGTGCACTTATAAGGCCTTTCTCCAGGGTGGACTCTATAATGACGAAGGCTCGAGCTATTAGAAAAATACTTCCCACATTCGCTGCACTTTTAAGGCCTTTCTCCAGTGTGAACTCTCTGATGATAACGAAGGGTCGACCTAGCAGTAAAATTTTTCCCACATTCACTGCACTCATAAGGTCTTTCTCCATTGTGAACTCTCTGATGATACTGGAGGCCACAAAAGATTGTTGCTACTTGAAGCAACAAAAGATTTTCTACATTCACTGCCCTTGTAAGGCCTCTCTCCACTGTGAACTCTCTGATGACTACAAAGAGTTCCCACATTTACTGCACTCCTAAGGCTTTCCTCCACTGTGAACATTCATATGGGCACTAAAATGTACCTTTTGGCTAAACAACTTGCCACATGCACTGCCCTTAAAAGTTCTTTCTTCACTGTGAATTCTCTGATGCTTAGAAAGGGTTGACTGAGTTGTGAATGATTTTGTACACTCACTGCACTCATAAGGCCCTTCTCCAGTGTGAACTCTCTGATGATAATGAAGGCTGGACCTACTGGTAAAAGATTTCCAACATTTATTGCATTCATAAGACCTTTCTTCAGCGTGAACTCTCTGATGATGACAAAGACTGGAGCTCCTAATGAAAGATTTCTCACATTTATTGCACCCAAAAGGCTTTTTTCCAGAGTGAATGTTCTTATGGTCTCTGAGATGTTCATTCCAGCTGAACAATTTACCACATTCACTGCACTCACAAGGCTTTTCTCCAGTGTGAACTCTCTGATGATGACAAAGGTTTGACCTAGCAGGAAAAGATTTCCCACGTTCACTGCACTTATAAGGCTTTTCCCCACTGTGAAGTCTCAGGTGATAAGAGAGGGTCGACCTATTAGTAAGAGATTTCCCACATTCAGGGCACTCATGAGGCCTTTCTCCAGTGTGAACTCTCTGATGTGCAAGGCAACTGGATTTATAGGCAAAAAATCATCCACATTGGCTGCATTTCTAAGACTTTTCTCCAGTGTGAACTTGCACATGCTGAATGAGGTGACATCTTTGGGTGCCAGCTTTCTCACATTTGTTTACCGCACAAAATGCCTTACTAATGAGGACTCTCTCATCCTCTACAAGAATGTCTGTGTGGCTGGAAGCTATCTTACCTTCTCCCAAGCTGTGTTGACTTTCTCCATGGTGAAAAACCACCTTGCACTCTGTACTGTTGTTCAGTTTCTTCCCAGTATTAGTGGCCTGTGACTGAACTTCCATGTTGGCTATGAAGTCATTCCCAATCTCCATTTAGGTAGAGAAATTCCCTGCTGGGTGCACTGTGCAGGTCTTCAAAAATGAGGGTCTCTCGGTATTACATAGGAAATGACTCTCTCTAACATGCTGCTTTTGGTGCTGTTGAATGTTTGCAGTAAAATAGAATTCTTTCCCACATGCCCCACATGTGTATACTTTCTGCTCCCCATTTGTTCCTTGCTCTTCAGCCAAGTGCAAAATGTTTCTCAAGACTGGGATGCACATCTTACAAGGTTGGGTCTTCTCAGGTGACAAACATGCACTGGGATTGCACAACTGTGACACTCTTGCAGATTTGCCCTAAGGATGGCATCTCTTCATTTTGGACTCCACGCCAAGAACCTGAAAAAAACAAGTGATGGTGAAGATCCGGCTGACTTTATTGGAGTGAATGACACCATCACAATTGTACGTTTGGTACATGAAAGAATCAGTCCATGGAATCGTGTTCAGGATATGAAGTTGGGAGTCATATTGAGGAAGCAGCTGCTCTCACCAAGCATAGCCCATGTGGCTGGATGTGAACCAAGGTGAAAGGCATGCTGTATAATTCACTCCTCTGTCAATGGCTTTTACCAGGACCACATCTTCTGGTGACCTGTGCAGAAGTATACTGTACATCCTGTATATCTGAAAATCTGAGTGGAACAGGTAGCTGGTGTTCAACTAATAGTAAAGCAAACACACATGTTGCAAACGGCAAAACAGCCTTCTTTTAGGGCTGAATAATATTCCATATATTCCAGATGTTTGTTATCCATTCACTCATCAGTGAATACTCAGCTTGTTTCTATCCCTGGAGCACAGAGGCTCTCTGAGTTCACTTTCCTGCCCGGGCTTCTAAGACCCTCTCGAGAAGGTGCTCTGCACCTTTGCCCCATCGAGAGGGCGCCTGAGGCCTTTGTGAACAGAGCAAGTCCCATGCAGGGGCTTTATTGGCTTTCTGTGTAAACCAAGGAATATCAACCTCTTCCTCTCCTTTTCTTTCTTATACTGCAACATTCTTTCTTTCTCTATCTCTCTCTCTTTCCTGATGCCAACGCCGTTCATCCTGAGGGTATCCCTGGATCCTGCTGGGGCTGGACCTCGGTAAGAATGCAACTTGCCCAGATTGGTTAACTGGTGAAATATGACAAACATTTTAGGAAGATATACAATTCTGTACAATTCCTTTCAGAAGACAGAAACAGAAAGACTACTTCCTAACTAATTATGTGAGGCCACCACTACTCTAATACCAAACCAAAAACATGCAGAAAAAATATACAGCAATATCTCTCGTGAACATAAAGGCAAAATCACAAAGATCAGTAAACTTACTCAAAAATTATACAGAGTTACATATCATGACCATGTGGGATTCACGAAAGGCACCTAGCATTTATTTCACATCATATTAAATGTTATAGGAACCAAAACAGCATGCTAATAGCATAAAGACAGATATCTACTCCAGTGAAATAGACTTCAGATTATAAAGATCAACCCTCATAATATGGTCCAATAATTACTGACAAGAAGACCATTACTATTCAATAGAGTCATCAACAAATAGTGTTGTAAAAACTGAATAGCCACCCGTACAAGAATGAAGTTAGAGTCCTACCTAATACCATATACAAAAAGGCATTCAAAATGTATCAAAGGTCAAAATGTAAGAGCTGAAGTTACACAATTCTTAGGGGGAAAAACAGGGAAAACTTTAAAAATGTTGGATTCAGCCATTAATTCTGACATGTGAAAGAACCACTCCACAGGACTATGTTCTGGAAATTAGTTGGGGTAAAACTGAGAAGCATCTGACAAGTGAAAGGACCATTCCACAGAACTGTGTTCTGGAAATTAGTGGGGGTAAAACTGAGAAGCATCTGATCTCACCAAGCGCAGGACACGACTGGAGGTGGCTGAAGGTGAGAGGTGGCTTCTACAGTTCATTCCTCTGTCAATGGTTTTTACCAGGAACACACTTCCTGGACCTGTGATACGTGTAAGAACTTTTACGATCTACTCCTTTGGCAATTTCTTTTTTCTTTTATTTATTTATTTATGGCTTCTCTTGTTCGTCATTGCTGATCTCAGGCTTTCTCTAGTTTCGTCAAGCAAGGGCTGCTCTCTAGTTGAAATGCGTGGGCTTCTTATTGCAGTGTCTTCTCTTGTTGCAGAGCACAGGCTCTAAGGCAGGAATCCTTCAGTAGTTGCAACAGGCAGACTCTGCAGTTGCAGCACATGAACTTAGTTGCTCCACAGAGTATGGGATCTGCTTGCACCAGGGAGCGAACCCCTGTTCCTGCGTTGGCAGGCAGATTCTTAACCAGACCACCAGGAATGCTCTCAGGAAATTTCTAAATATAAAACAGTCTTGTTAACTAGAGTCACTAGGCTGTGCACTACATCCTCAGGATTTACCTTATAAACTAGAAGTGTGTAACTTCTGACATCCTTCACTCATTTCATCTACCCTCCTTACTCTGATCTGGCAATCACAAATCCTTTGTCTGTATCTGATTGGTGGTGGTGTTGATGCAAAGATTAAACATGTAAGCATAATCATTCAGTACAGGTAACCTGGAACACGGGTTCTAAAATACTTGGGTCCACTTATATGTGAATACTTTTCAATAAAAAACCACAGGATCATATGTGTATATATATGCATTGTATCTGTGTATTATATAGAAATATATATATTTTCAAACTACCCATGAAACCATATAGCATAAGGAAGCACTCTTAAATCACTTATAAATACATAATGCAAATTTTAGCACAATTAAAAAATGGAGGCAAATAGAGCTGATAAGCTAACAAAGGAGAGAAGATAAAATCATGCAACCACTCAACCACAAGAAAGAGCGGCAGATTAGCAAAGGAGCCGAGACTAAGGGAGGGTTTTTCCCTGACGGCTCAGTGGCAAAGGATCTGCCCGCCAATGCAGGAGTCATGGGTTCAATCCTTGATCCCAGAAGATCCCACATGCCACAGAGCAACCAAGTCCATGCACCACAACTATTGAGCCTGTGCTTTAGAGCCCCCAAGCAGCAACTGCTGAAGTCAGTGCAGCCTCGAACCCAAGCTTCACAATAAGGGAAGCCACAGCAATGAGAAGCCTGCACAACTAGAGCAGTCTGTTCTCTCTGCAAGCAGATAAAGTCCAGGCAGCAACCAAGACCCAGCACAGCCAAAAAATGAAAACAAAACAGAACAAAGAACAAGGGCAATTTTAGAAAAATAGTAACAAATGTTAGATATTAACCCAAGTATACTATCAACACAGTATTAAATATTAATCCAAGTATACACCAATATACTAAACATGGATAGTCTCAGTACATCAATTAAGAGAGATTTCAGGATGAATCCAGAAGCAGAACCATGTTTTCAAGAAACCCACTTTAGGACTTGCCTGATGGCCCAGTGGTTAAGAATCTGTCTTACAATTTAGGGGCACTGGTTCAATCCATGATCAGGGAACTAACCCCACATGCTGTGGAGCAACGTAGTCAAAGCTATGGTTTTTCCAGTAATCATGTATAGATGTGAGAGTTGGACCATAAAGAAGGCTGAACATCAAAGAACTGATGCTTTTGAGCTGTGGTGTTGGAGAAAACTCTTGAGAGTCCCTTGGACTGCAAGGAGCTCCAACCAGTCCATCCTAAATATTCATTAGGACTGATGCTGAAGCTCCAATACTTTGGCCACCTGTGAAGAATCAACTAATTAGAAAAGACCCTGATGCTGGGAAAGATTGAAGGCAGGAGGAGAAGGGGACGAGAGGATGAGATGGTTGGATGGCATCACCCACTCGCTGGACGTGACTTTGAGCAAGCTCCGGCAGATGATGGAGGACAGGGAAGCCTGGCGTGCTGCAGTCCATGGGGTTGCAAAGAGTTGGACATGACTGAGCAACTGAACAACAACACTGGAAGAATGAAAAGGAAAACCAGCGGTAGGAAAGCTGAAAAACTACCTGTTGTGACAGAGGTGCTCAATCCTTAGGCAGGCAGAGGATCCAGGGCAGGAGGAAGGGCTTAAAAACATTTGTCTTTAATGACACTGATCACTGAAGTGTTTGCAAATGGTTTCAAACACCTAAAAGTCAACCCAAGTTGACATCCAGTGGAAACTGGAAGCAAATGAATATTATCCTAATGCTTCTGAAAGGCATGTAGCCTGAAGTGTTAAAGCTATTTTGGGGAATTCCCTGGTGGTTCAGTAATTAGGACTCAGTGTTTCCCACCATGTGTCTGGGTTCAAGTGCTGGTCCAAAAAAATAACATCCAGTAAGTGCCTTTGCGCAGCCAGGGGGAAAAAAGTCATTTTGTAACCTTTGGCCAGGGACACTAAAAACATCAGAGAAGGCCCCTCAAAGAGCCAGCAAGGGAACCTGTTATTCGTTTTTCTTCCTAGTCTGGGGAGGGCGTCAGCCAGGACCCTGAATATAGAAGAGATATTGAGCAGGCCTGAGCGGGTGGACAAGGGGGAGAGCACTACTTTTGGTATCCCCAGAAAAGGCTTTCTTGCCTGTGGTTTGTGATTGTGCCCAACTTGGTGAAAAATACCGATGTATAATCAGGCCATTCAAATAAGCTGTTCTTTAGCTCTCTAAACATCCCCTGGCCCAACCAGTCTTAATCAACTATATACTACACACAGGACTGGCCTTCTCTCTTAATCCTAAGGTCTTCTTGTTCTGCAACAGCTGCTCTTCCTAACCACGTCACTCATCACCCCACTGCTCCTTCTACCCAGCAGAAAAATGGAAATCACCAAGTGATTATTAATTATCAAGATAACCAGAAGCAAAGTGCCGACATCTTCTGGGAACCCATCCTTGACAAACTAGTCCAAATGCTAAGGGCTGAAGAATGACACCTCCCATAATGCCTGTAAAATCCAATCCGAAGTTCTTGTGAAACAAAGCTGCTCACAGGTGTGAATCCTCACCTGTATAACACTTGTGACCCAGTCCCTTAACTAAACACCATCAGTGCATCATCAAACTTGTGGTGACGTCAGAAGTTGTTCTTTGCAAGCCTGTCTGCACTCACCTTATCACAGGGGATCCACAAGAACTGTGTGTGTGGCCCATGCACTACAACGTGGGGCATCTGTATCACATGTCTGGGCCCCAAATCTCCCTGGAGTGTTTGTGAATTCTGTACCCACATCTGCTGTGCAGGGTCAGCACGTCCCACTGTATTTCTCCAACAAGGTCTCACTTGTGTCATACTTCCTTCATTCTATGCTACGTGAGTTTGCAGATCGAGCCTGCATCAAAGGGTGTGAGCATTCAAACTCAATCACAGTGTCCCAGGCTGTGCTGATATACACTGATATTTAGAATCCTTTCTTGTGTTAGTTACTGGAGTTATGAAAAAGCTTCATTTTAGAAATGCATTCCAAGAAGTTAAGTATTGAAAAACATAATACCTGAGATTATAAAACTTAACGACTAGGTAAATCATGATACACACACACACAAAGTGGTCAAGGGTATAAATATGATAAATGGCATAAGATACAGGAAGAGTCCATTGTTATTCCATATATATATATATTTATATATATACATATACATATATATTTCAAAATAATCATTACTAAAGTAGACTATACTCTTCCATCAGTAATGATAATGCTGAAGGTAAATTTAAAATGACAAGAGGAAACTGGTTTGAAGGATGTACATAAGTATGTCCAATGTATATATTAAATACATAAAATTTAAATGAACTCTACACCCAGTAAGCGATTTTTAAAACAATTTAGCAAAATCTATCAATAATCATTCTAGTATGATTTATTAGCTACATTCCTACAATATTTTCCAGATACTGGACCTGTAAGGGGGGAAAAGCATACATGGTGGGCTACTGGCAATTCTTTTCAACTCCATTTCAGTGACATTATGTTCACAATTTGACATTGGCAAGGATGGGAATATTAACTCCAAAGAAACTGGCAAACACTACAAAACAGGGCTTGATTTACTGTGCAATTAAAAGTCTGGCCTTAAGATTAAGGTAACAAATGTGAATAAAGCAGATTTATTGAAAACATGTATAACGCATGTGGCCATTACATTACCCATAGTATAAACTTTTAGAACATATACTTTCAGTACTATGAATTACAATTCCAAGCAGAAAAAAAGTCACTCACATTACTGCTAAATGAGTGAAATCTAACAGATGTCTTTGATGTTTCTTTGCTTTCCTTCTTGTCAAAAAAACCCACAAATCTCAGAAAGCAAAAGTAGGCCAAAATATGAATAGAAATTTTTCCAAATAGAACACACAAGTGAAAAAGACACATGAAAAATAAAAATTAACATTAAGAATACAGTGAAAGGGAATTCCCCAGGAGTCTAGTGGCTAAGATTCCACATGTCCATATCATGGGGCACATTTTAGATTCCTGGACAGGGAAACTAAGATCCCACAGCCACATGGCACAGTGAAGGGGAAAAAAAATCCTGGGGAAAAGGGCAATTAAAATCATGATTTTTTTTTACACAGAGGTTTTAGTTTTCATGGAAGAGGTCAGTCTGCATTCAGGGCTAGTTTTTAAGTTAGGCTGATCAGGGAAGGAGGGCAAGTTCATACTAATAAACCACCATCATTCTTCTGAGTTACATTTTTCTGGAGGGGTGGGGGGGGGGAGTGAGAATATGGGTAAAGGTGTAAAGGAAAAAGAATCCTGGAGACCACACCATGTGAGGGACACACTGGACATTCTCAGGCCTTCAGTGTCTTTCCCACTGCCCAGAACAATGAGTGGTCAACCATATAACAGGGCAACAAGGACATCTTGAGGTGGCTATATAAAGGTAGATAGGACCTTGGAAACCAATCACTGCTTATGGTGGTGGAGCCAGTTCCAAACCTAGGGCAATACCAATGAGCCAGTCCAGAGTCCCTGGCTTAATGCCACTGTCCCTGAGAACCTTCCAAGTGGGAGGTTGTTAGTGAAAGATGTGCATGGGTTGAAATGAAGCTGGAGTCCCTGGGGTTAATCCAGGCTTCGGGTCTGTGTAGTTCATGATCAGGACACAGGAAATGGAGTCCCTGCTCTAAGGGGCAGAAGAGGAGCCTTGCAGTGTAGAGCAACTACTCTCATGAAAGGTGTGGCAGTAGTGAGCTCCTGTGTAAGTCCCTCTAAATCTCTGAACTAGACACCCCTTCTTTCACAAATGGAAATAATAATTATTGAACCAAAGCATTGGTTTAGTTGGGTAGATAATGTGGTCATTCACATGTAAGGCACCAATGCTGGATGGCAGA
>SJYF01000879.1:1580738-1599177 GCA_006410515.1 Procapra przewalskii
GGGAGGGGCAGGAGAGAATTAACCAGATTTCCTAAATCCTAAACCTGGCAACCTGGCATTGAATCCCAGATGCCTATTCATTCCAAGGAGATCACAAACAGATAATATAGTCTGTGCTTCAGTTTACTCTTCAGAAAGAGTCCATTTGCTGCACAGGTTCTTCATGCTCTGTTACCACCTTAAACTTACTCAACATCACTGTCAGCAATATGTGCAATATTCACAAAGCCCTTTCTCTAGTGTGAATTCTGTTGTTTAATCAAGGGGCACCAACAGGTGAAAAATTAAATACATTCCTTGCACTCAAAAGGCTTTTATCCAATGTGGATTTTCCAATGGATGAGGAGGAACTGTCTTTTCTTAAAGGTCTTCTCGACATTCACTGCACTCACAGACCTTTTCCAATATGAACTCTGTGATGATCATAGAGGTATGTCTGAGTAGTAAAAGATCGCCCACATTGACTGCACTCATAAGGCCTTTCTTCTGTGTGAACTCTCTGATGACGAAGAAGGCTCGACCTACTAGTAAAATACTTCCCACATTCACTGCACTTATAAGGCCTTTCTCCAGTGTGAACTCTTTGATGATCACGAAGGGTCGACCTAGCAGTAAAATTTTTCCCACATTCACTGCACTCATAAGGTCTTTCTCCATTGTGAACTCTCTGATGATACCGGAGGCCACTTGAAGCAACAAAAGATTTTCCACATTCACTGCACTCATAAGGCCTTTCTCCAGTGTGAACTCGCTGATGACGAAGAAAGCTTGAGCTACTAGTAAAACATTTCCCACATTCGCTGCACTTAAAAGGCCTTTCTCCAATGTGAACTCTCCAATGATTACAAAGGTTTGACCTACTTGTAAAAGATTTCCCACATTTATTGCACTCATAAGGCTTTTCTCCAGTGTGAACATTCATATGGGCACTGAGATGTTCCTTTCGGCTAAAAAATTTTTCACATTCACTACACTTAAAAGGTCTTTCTCCACTGTGAACTCTGTGATGATTAGAAAGAGTTGACAAAGTAGTGAAAGCTTTCCCACATTCATTGCACTCATAAGGCCGTTCTCCCGTGTGAACTCTCAGATGATAATAGAAACTAGAGATAGTAGTAAGAGCTTTCCCACATTTGTTGCACTCATAAGGGTTTTCTCCAGTGTGAATTCTCTCATGTGCAAGGAAAATGGATTTGCGGGCAAAAAATTTTCCACACTGTTTGCACTGATAAGGTTTTTCTCTAGTGTGAACTCTCTGATGTTCAATTAAGTTCCCCTTTCGTCTGAAGGATTTATGACACTCCTTGCATTCATAAGGCTTTTCTCCAGTGTGGATTCTCCTATGGGAAATGAGGTATTTCCTTCGGCTAAAGGATTTCCCACATTCACTGCAGTCATATAGCGTGCCTCCACAATCAAAGCTCTGATGTGAAAGGATTTGGGATTTGTGGCTAAAAAACTCTTCACATCGGCTGCATTTGTAAGACTTTTCTCCAGTGTGAACTTGCACGTGCTGAATGAGGTTACTTATTTGGGTGCCAGCTTTCTCACATTTGTTTACCTCACAAAATGCCTCATTCATGAGGACTCTTTCATTCTCCACAAGAATGTCTGTGTGGCTGGAAGCTATCTTACCTTCTCCCAAGCTGTGATGACTTTCTCCACTGTGAAAAACAATCTCATACTCCTTATTGTTGTTCAATTTCTTCCCAGTATTAGTGGCCTGTGGCTGAACTCCCATACTGGTCATGAAGTCATTCCCAGTCTCCATGTAGGTAGAGAAATTCCCTGCTGGGTGAACTGTGCAGGTCTTTAAAAATGAGGGTCTCTCAGTATTACATAGGAAAGGATTCTCTCTAACGTGCTGCTTCTGCTGAATGTTAGCAGTGAAATAGAACTCCTTCCCACAGGCCACACATGTGTATACTTTCTGCCCCCCACTTGTTCCTTGCTCTTCAGCCAAGTGCAAAATGTTTCTCAAGACTGGGATGCACATCGCACAGGGTTGGGTCTTCTCAGGAGACAAACCTGCCCTGGGAGTGAGAAACTGTAACACCCCTGCAGGTTTGATTTCTTCAGATGGTGTCTCTTTATCCTGGACTCCACACCAAGAACCTGAAAACAAACAAGTGATGGTGAAGTTCTGGTTGACTTTATTGGAGGGAATGATATCACGACAACTGTATATTTGCCACATGAAAGAAGCAGTGGGGACAAATGGGGAGCAGAAAGCATACACAGGTCCATGGAATCACATTCAGGATATGAAGCTGGGGTCAAACTGAGGAAGCAGGTGCCCTCTCCATGTCCAGGACACAAGGATTGGATGTGACCCAAGGTGAAAGGCATGTTCTACAAATCACTCCTCTCTCAATGGGTTTACCAGGACTACATCCTCTGGCACACTGTGACCTGTGACACTGTGGAGAAGTATACTGTTCATCCATGCCACTGAAAATCTGGCTGCAACATGCAGCTGGAGTTCAACAAACAGTAAAGCATACATGCATGTTTGAGGACATAAACAATTCTGCCACCAAGTAACACAGGGAAAACAGTGTGAAGACCACATGAGGTTTACACAGGTGGTGGGAGATGAATCCCAGGCTGGAGTAAGACTAAGAATGTAAAGTAGTAGAAATGACAGGTTGGCAGAATGTCAAGAATAGAGAAAGACAAGAGAAGTCATTTGTAGCCACTGGCACTAGCACCACAACACTAGTCAAAGGATGGAAGTCGTATGTTCCTGGTATGACTAACAAAGACCTGATAACAAGTCCTTCCCCACTTGATACTCATCTGGCCCAGAGAATCTCCAAGCTCTTTTGCAGAGACCAGAGTCATGTCCATCCCATAAGGCCCAAGGACTCCCCATTCCCAGTTATAGGAGTCAAAATGATGCAAGTCCTAACAGAGTTAGGACAAAAGAACAGTGACAGCAGCTCAGAGGAACTCAGTACACAATACATGACATCAAATACTACAAAGAAAACATTTAAATAATCTTTAAATACTAAAAAAAGTCCTGAAACTAACACAGCATTGTAAACCAACCAAACTATAACATAAAATAAGAAGTTAAAATGAGTAAATGAATAAATAATCTCTATTGGAACCAGAGGAAAGGACATACAGTGGATGGAGTACAAACTTTTTAAGACTTCATCTCCCCACAGAAGCATAACTGCTCTGGCAGAATCTAACTGATATAACTCTTTTGCAACTATTGAGCCTACTGAAGCTCTGAAGTGTCCCATAAAACAGAGTTTGAAGAGACAAAGCTTCAAAACTACAATCAAATACTATAGATATACTGGAATGATCATATTGATAACAATTTTATACAATTATGATTAATAAGCTAATTAATGTCTACTAATGGATAGGGCAGACAGCATTGAAACTAGAAGGACAATGTAAGCAGAGAGATTGGAATTTTAACAAAGGATCAACATGAAATGCACAAGGGGTTCCTTTTCACCACATCTTCACCAACACTATTTCTTGGGTTTTTCATGACAGACATTATAATGAGTGATGTAGTATCTGTCATTTTGACTTGCATTTTGCCTACCATTTGTAATATTTTTAAATGTATTTTAATGCATTTTTTAATGTACAAGGTTCCCATTAGCATGTCTCCTTTGGCAAAATATCTTTTCATATCTAACAGATAACAGCTGGGGTGAACTCGTCCACAGTAGTGAAAAAATGGAGTCCTATCCACTAGGCAACCACGGAACCTCACCTCAGTTAGGATATTTTTTAATTACGTAGGAATTCCCTGGAGGCCCAGTGGTTACAATCCCACATCTTTCACTGCCAGAAGCCCAGTTTCGATCCCTGGTAGGGGAACTAAGATCCCACAAGACGCAAATATATATTTATTCAAACTACCCATGAAGTCATATAGGATTATATAGAAGTGGTCTTAAATCAATTGTTAATACATAACACAAATTTAGAACCACTAAATTTAAAAATGGAGAGAAGCAAATGTAGCTAGTAAGCTAACAAAAGAGAGAAAATAAAATCATACAAAATGCTCATTAACACCACAAAAGAAGGAGTGGTAGACTAATACAAGAATGAAGAACAAGGGCAATTTTAGAAAATGGTAACAAACACGTTAGGTATTTATCAAACTATATCAATATACTAAACATTGATAGTCTCAGTGTACCAATTAAGAGAGATTATCAGGGTGGATTCAGAAACAGGACTCAACCATATGTTGTCTAAGAAACCCCCTTTAGGACTCCCCTGGTTGTCCAGTGGTAAAGAATCAGTATTGCAATTCAGGGGACACTGTTTCAATCCATGGTCAGGAACCTAAAATCCCACCTGCCACTGAGCAACTAAGCCCACATTCCGCAACTACTAACTCTGCACACTCAAGAGCCTGTGTGCCACAAAGACGACCAAACAGCCAAAATAAATCTTTAAGTAAATGAAATTTAAAACAACAAAATACACTTTAAACAAAACCTGAATATACATTAAAGAAAAATGATAGAGATTAACAGAATTCAAAACAATAAAAAGTGCTATTAACTATATTAAAATCTAACCAGAGGCTTCCCTGGTGGCTCAGTGGTGAAGAATCCATCTGCCAACACAGGAGACACAGGTTCAGTCCCTGGTCTGGGAAGATCCCACGGGCGACAGTGTAACTAAGTCTGTGTGCCACAACTACACAGCCTGTGTTCTAGAGCTTATGAGTCACAACTACTGAAGCCTGAATACTTGAGAGCCTGTACTCTGAACAAGAAAAGCCATCACAATGAGAAGTCTGTGCATCACAACTGGAGAGTACCCCCTCCTGCTGCAACTAGACGAAAGCCTGCACAGCAATGAAGACCCAGCACAGCCAACTGGATATATGGACTTTTACAGACTACTAATCTACTCCATCCAACAGCAGAATAATCTTAAACTGACATGGAAAACTTACAAGACAGAACACACCATGGGACAAAAAAAACACACCTTAACAAGTCTGAAACAACAGAAATCAGACAACGTCTGTTCCCAGAGTATGGTGGAATTACACTAGAACCGGTTACAGAAAGATAGCTGGCAAATCGCACAATGAGAGGAAATTAAACAACCCAAAGAAAACACGGGTCGAAGAAGAAATCTCAAGGTAAAATTTTAAGTATCTTGAAATAAACACAGCACTTCTCAAAATAATGTGCATGTGGTGAAAGCAGTGGTTATAGGGCAATTTATAGCACTGAATGCATATATTAGAAAGAATTAAGACCCAAAAGCAATCACCTTAGGAAACTAGAAAAAGAGAATATAAAATCCAAAGGAAGAAATAATTTTTAAAAATCAACAAAGCCAAAGTTGGTTCTTTAAAATGACCTATAAAATAAAAAAGATTCTAGTCAGGTTAATCACAAAAACAAGACAGGGCATAAATTATTAGTATCAAAAATAAAAGAGGACTTCCTCAGTGTTCCAGTGGTAAAGCCTCTATACTTCCACTGCAGGGGACAGTTTGATCCCTGATTTGGGATGCCTCGAAGCACAGCCAAAAAAAAAGAGAGAAAGAATTAAAGAAAGAAAGAGGAAAAACCACTACAGAGACAATGCACATTAAACGCATAATGAAATATATGGGCATTTCTAAGACCATAAATGTGATAATATAAATGAAATGGATTAATTTTTTGAAATATACAGTCTATCACAACCCACACAACAATTCACAATCTAAATATGTATACATCTGTTAAAGTAACTGAATCAATAAGGAATAACCTTCCAAAAGAGAATGTAATTGGCCCAGATTGGTTAACTGGTGAAATATGACAAACATTTCCGGAAGACATACAATTCTCTACAACTCCTTTCAGAAGACAGAAACAGAGAGACTGCTTCCTATCTAATTCTATGAGGCCAACATTGCTCTAATACCAAACCAAAAACGTAAAGAAAAAGTATACGCTAATATCTCTGATGAACATAAATGCAAAACCACAAAGCGTCAGTAAATTGATTCAAAAACTATATAAACATACATCATGATCAAGTGGGATTCATGAAAGGCACTTAAGGCTTATTTCACACCCTATTACAAAATTATAGTAATCAAAACAGCATACTAATAGCATAAAGACATATATCCACTCCAGTGAAATATAATGGAGACTTCAGATTTTAAATATCAACCCTAATATATATGATCCAATAATTACTGACAAGAAGACCATTACCATTCAATAAAGAGAGGCTTTTTACCAAATAATGTTGGAAAAACTGGATAGCCACATGTACAAGAATGAAGTTGAGTCTTATACCATATACAAAAAGGCATTCTAAATATATCAAAGGCTAAAATGTAAGAGCTAAAATTACAAAATTCTTAGGGGGAAAAAAAAGGGAAAACTTTCAAAATGTTGGATTCAGTCATAAATTCGACAGTCAAAATCGACAAAAGAAACAATAGATAAACTGGACTTGAAAAAAAAAAAGAACAATTATGACTTTATACCTTAAATTACATTATACAATGTGTCAACTGAACCTCAAGAAAGTTGGAGGAAAAAAAGAAAAAACTAAAAAACTTTTATACATCAATAGACATTATAAAACTGCAGAAAAAACAGGAAGAAAAAATTTCAAAGCCAAGACATGGAAATAACCTAAATATCCATTGACAGATGAATGCATAAAGACAACAGGGTACATGTATACGATAGAACATTATTGAGTTCATAAAAAAATAATTACATAATGCCATTTGCAGCAACATGCATGGGCTTAAGACATCATCATCCTAAGTGAAGCAAGTCAGAAATAGAAAGGAAAATACCATGCATCATTTATGTATGGAATCTAAAACATCACGTAAATGAATACATCTAAGAAACAGACTCACAGACACAGAGAACAGAGTTACGATTTCCAAGTGGGAGGCAGCTGAGCGAGGGAAGGATTGGGAGTGCAAACTAGTATATACGGGATGAATAAAGCACAAGGTCCTACTCTATAGCACAGAGAACTATGTTATACATCTTGTGATGTACCATAAGGGGAAAGAATAAGAGAAGTGTAACTGAGTCACTTTACTGTACAGCAGAGATGAATGTGCCATGCACGAACATGAGACACAGACTTTCAACCAGTTCCACAGTCTCTCCAGCAATCAAAATGCCTGCCAAGAAAAGACCAGAAGTCTACTGCCGGACGCTTGGCCTCCAAGGAATGTCCAGATTTTGCATTTTCATTGGTTTAACGCTGTCATAATGCATGGTCTTCTGGGAAACGTAGTGTCAAGGCCTCAAGAAATGGCACCCCACACTAGAAGACCAGCAAGAAAAGCTGCCTGTGTGGGGGAAGGGCTTCATCCTTCTTAGGCAGGTGGAAGATTCTGGACCAGAAGAAGGGCTTAAGACCATTTGTCTTTAATGCTATTGACCACTGAAGTGTCTGCACATGGCCTCACTCCTTAAAAGCCAACCCAAGCTGACATCCGCCTCTGGTAACTGGAAGCGAACAAACATGATCCTATTGATCTTGAAATCAACCCTGAATATTCATTGGAAGGACTGATGCTGAAGCTGAAGCTCCAATACTTTGGCCACCTGATGTGAAAAGTCAACTCACTGGAAAAGATTCCTGATGCTGAGAAAGACTGAAAGCATGAGAAGATGACAGAGGATGAGATAGTTGGATGGCATCACTGACTCGACGGACATGAGTTTGAGCAAGCTCCAGGAGATGATGAAGGACAAGAAAGCCTGGCATGCTGCAGTCCATGGGGTCAAAAACTTTGACACCACTTAGAGACTGAACAATTGCTCTTGAAATGCATACAGCCTACAGTGTTAGCTATTTGAGGGAATTCCCTGGTGGTTCAGTGATTAGAATCCTAATCACTATTTGCTGCTGCCATGCGGCTGGGTTCAATGGGTATTCCAGGAAATAAGATGCAGCAAGCCCTTTGTCCCAGTCAAAAAAAGAAAAGAAAGTTTGAATTCATTTTGCAAGCTTTGCTCAAGGACAATAAAAATGTCAGAAAGGGCCCCTCTGAGACCAAGCAAGGGAACCTGTTACATGTTTTTGCTCTCTGGTGCTGCAGCTTAAGTCCCACTAAAGCCTTGCCTTAAAAAACAAAACAAAACAGCACCCTGACTGGGTATCTGGAAAGGAGATACTAGGCATGCCTAATGCAGGTGGACAAGAGGAAAACCACTGCTTTTGTACATCCAGAAAAGGCTCTCTTGCCTGCAGAATCTGTGCCCAACTCACTGAGAAACACCGATACACAATCCAGGCACACAGAATGGCTGTTCTCTTGCTCGCTGAACAGCGTCTGCCCAACCAGTCGGATTCAACTATACCTACTCACATGGCTGATTTTTCATCTTTATCATAAGGCCTAATCAGTTGGAGTACCTTCTTGCCCTGGCCTCAGCTAGTGATTGTTCTAATCTTTAGATCATCATTTCTTCACATTTACTGAAGTCTTGTCTCTGTACCCCATGTCCACCTTGTCCAACTGGAGACTCAAAAGAACACATGTACATGTCCCGACACCCTGTCTCCCTCCCCACAACAGTCATACCACAGCCCCATGCTAATCGACATACCTTTTCAGTGGGAACATTCATAATTTTAATGTGAATGATCCCATTTATCTATGCAAACTTCCCTGGGCTCAGAATCTATATTATTCAGATTTGTGGAGGGGCGGGTCTGCATCTCAGCTGAATAACTTCCACAAGGACACACAGCTGCCGGGCCTTTGGCACGTGCCCACACTACACCAGACAGATGCACTGGCTTCTCTTCTGCACTCCCGTGTGCACACCACAACTGTGCCACAGCCGTGGACTGCCTGCTCTGGCGTCTACAGCTTCACTGGGCCTCCAGCTCCACCCTCCCCAGTTCACATCCCCTTGCAAACACGTTCCCTTTTGTGATGTTGTGTAAAATGACAGGGGCACCAAACCAGCAAGCCACACACGGTCTTCAGTGTCACCCCAGATGTGACAATGGCCTCCACCACATGCAGTATGCAGTGATTCCTTTCCAAGGCTCTGCCCATCTTTTTCATGAACCCACTTCAGGATATACCTTGCCCAAACTGTCCCGGTCACTATCCTGAGCACTGTGAGGGACCTTGAAAGACTAGGAATGTCCCAAGTGGACCTCTCCCTGTCTCTAAGACTCTTCTTCCTCCTAATCCCCTCACCCATCACCCCACTGCTCCTCCTACCCACCAGAAAAATATAAACCACCAAATGATTGCTATTTAGCAAGATAATCAGCAAGAACTTGCCCACATCTTCTGGAGACTGAACCTTGACAAACTTTAGTCCAAATGCTAAGGGCTCAAGGAATGAAGACACCTCCCATAAAGCTTCAAAAACCCAACCTGAAGTCCTCTGCTAAACAAAGCTGCTCACAGATGTGAATCTCAAGCTGGTAACACAATTGTGACTCACTCCCTAATCTGAACACAATCAGTGCATCAAACTTGAAGTGATGTGGGAGATTGTCTTTCTAATCCCGTCTGCACTTACCTGATCATAAGGGATCTATGAGAACTGTGTGATTGTGTCTGGTCCACACACCACAATTTTGAGCTGCTTGTGAATTCTGTACCCACACCTGCTGTGCTGGGTCAGCACGTCCCACTGTATTTCCCCAACAAGGTCTCACTTCTCTCACACATCCTTTGTGCTATGGTACATGAGTTAGTAAACCCAGGCTGCATCGAAGGGTGTGAGCATTCGACCTTTTATCACAATGCCCCCAGGTTATGTGGATAAACACTGATATTTAGAATACTTTCTTGTGTAATAAACTGCTGGCATTACAAAAAGGTTTCTTTTACTCTTCAAAAGCATTCTAAGAAGTTATGTATTGAAAGATGTGAAACCTGTGATTACAAAACTTAAAAATATTTAGGTAAATCATGATACACAAACAAAAAATGTGTATAAGTGATATAATATACAGGAAGTGTCCAACACAGTCATTCCATTTATATATATATTTGAAAATAGTTATTACTAAAGTAGAGTAGGCCCTTGTATCAGTAATTATAATGTTGAAGATGAATTTAACATGGCAGAAGGAAACTGATTTTAAGGATGAACACAAAAATGTATATACACAAAATTTAAGTCAACTATACAACCAGTAAATGATTTTTCAAACAAATTAGAAACATCTATTCATAATCACTGTACTACGGTTTACTAGGTACATTCCTAAAACATTTTGCAGCTACCGGGCCTGTAAGGGGGAAAAAGCATACAATGGTGGGTTCCAGGCAATGCTTCCCAACTCCATTTTAGTGACATTATGTTCACAATTTGACACTGGTAATGGTGTGAATATTTTCACCAGGGAAATTGGCAAACACTACAAAACAGGGATTGATTTGCGGTGTAATTATATCTGAAGGTAACATATATTAGTAAAAGAAACTTATCAAAAACATGCATAATTTCTATGGCCATTAGATTATGCATTGTATAAAAATTGAGAACACAAACTTTCAGTATTCTGAATTACAATTCCATGCAGGAAAAGAAACCACTCACATTCATGAATGAGTGAAATCTAACACGTCTTCGTTATTTCCTTGCTTTCCTAATGTCAAAATAAAGAGAAAATAGCCTAATCTCACAAAACAGATGTTGACAAAAGTATGAATAGAAATCTAATAAAACAAGACACACATGTAAAAGACACATGAAAAACAAAAATTTAACATCAAGAATCCTGAGAAAGAGAATCACCAGTGGTCCAGTGGCTAGGACTCCCCATGTCCATATCACAGGACATGGTTTAGATTGCTGGTTGGGGGAACTAAGATCCCACATGCCACATGGCACAGTTAAGTAAATAAATAATCTGAGAAAAATGTAATTAAAATTGTAATGATTTTTAATATTAATACAGAGGTTTTGGTCTTCATGGGAGGGGTCACCTTAAATTCCTGTTAGTTTTAAAGCTAGGTTGATCAAGTGTGGGTTTCAGAAAGTGAGGACAAATTCACACTAATAAACAATCATTATTTTGCTAGGTAACATTTTTCTGGAGGGGTAGGAGGAAAAGTGAGGAGATGAGTAAAGGGGTAAAGGAAGAAGAGCTTTAGAGACTACACCATGTGAGGGTCACAGTGGACATTCTCAGGCCTTCAGTGTCCCTCACATTGCCCAAAACAGTGAGCAGGTCAACCACGTAACGGGAATAGGGACATCTTGAGGTAGGTATGTAAAGAAGATGAACAGGACTTGGGAAACCAATCACTGCAGAGAGCAGTGAGGCCAGCATCAAATCTGGGGAAATGCCAATGAGTCGGTCCAGAGTCCCTAGCTTAGCGCTGTTGTTCTGTGAAGAACTTCCCAAGCGGGAGGGTGTTAGTGGGAGATGTGCACACATGGAAATGAGGCTGCATCCCCTTGTGGTGATGGAGCTGTCAGGTGTGCACAGTTCACGGTCAGGATATGGGAACTGGAGTCTCTGCTCTGAGGGGCAAAAGAAAAGCCAGTGGACATGTACAGTGTAAACACTCTCATGAAAGGTGTGGCAGTAGCGAGCTCTTGTGAAAGTCCCTCTGCCTCTCTGAGATGGCCAGCCCTTCCTTCTCAAAAGACAATGATAAAAACTGAATCACAGCTTTGGTTTGGATGGGTAGATAAATGGAGTCATCCACAGAGAAGTAATCAATGCTGAGTCCAGAGAAAAGATAATCCTGACCATCAGCATGGGTTGGGATGTAAGCACGGCTCATGGGGTGGGAGCAGGGGCAGCAGAAGTGTCAGGATGGACAAGGTGTTCTTTCAGTTCTCAAACCTGGTAGGCACAGAGCAGGGGAGGAGTGAAGTCACCAGATTCTCCAAATGCCTGAACCAGGCAACGTGGCATTCAATCACAGATCCTTATCCCTTCAACAGGGATCATAAACAGGTGAAACGGCATCTCTGTGCCTCAGTTTCTGCTCTAGAAAGGGCCCATTTGCTTCATAGGTTCTGCCTACTCTGTCACCACCTCAAACTTCTTTGACATCATTGCCAGCCATATTTGCAATATTTACAAAGCCCTTTCTTCAGTGTGACCTCGCTGATGTTTAATCAAGCGGCAACTTCAGGTGAAAGATTTACCGCATTCCTTGAGCTCATAAGGCTTTTCTCCAGGGTGGATTTTCCAATGTGTGTGGAGGAGCTGTCTTTGCTTAAAGGCTTTCCCACATTCACTGCACACAAAAGGCCTTTGTCCAGTGTGAAGTTTGTGATGATCATAGAGACCGGTTTCACTAGTAAAAGACTGGCCACATTCACAGCACTTATAAGGCTTTTATAAGTGTGAACTCTGTGATGACGAAGAAGGCTCGAGCAACTAATAAAATGCTTCCCACATTCACTGCACTTATAAGGCCTTTCTCCAGTGTGAACTCTCTGATGATCAGAAAGGCTACACCCAGCAGTAAAAGATTTCCCATATTCACTGCACTCATAAGGTTGTTCTCCACTATGAACTCTCTGATGATACCGGAGGCCACTCATAGCAACAAAAGATTCCCCACATTCACTGCACTCATAAGGCCTTTCTCCACTGTGAACTCTGATGATGAAGAAGGCTCAAACTACTAGCAAAACGTTTTCCACATTCACTGCACTTATAGGGCCTTTCTCCAGTGTCAACTCTCTGATGATCATGAAGGCTCAACCTAGCAATAAAGGATTTCCGACATTCATTGCATTCATAAGGCCTTTCTCCACTGTGCACTCTCTGATGACGAAGAAGGCTTGAGCTACTAGTAAAACATTTTCCACATTCACTGCAATTAAAAGGCCTTTCTCCATTGTCAGCTCTCTAGGGACACTGGTGGTTCAGCCTAGAAGTTAAAGATTTCTCACATTTATTACACTCATAAGCCTGTTCTCCAGCATGAAACTTCTTATGGGCATTGAGATGTGCCTTCTGGCAAAAGAATTCCCCACATTCACTGCATTCAAAATACTTTATTGTGAACTCTCCAATGATTACAAAGGTTCGATCTACTCGTAAAAGATTTCCCACATTTATTGCACTCATAAGGCTTTTCTCCAGTGTGAACATTCATATGTGCACTTAGCTGCTCATTCCGGCTAAAGAATTTCCCACAGGAACTGCACTCAAAAGGTCTTTCTCCACTGTGAATTCTCCGATGATCAGAAAGGATGGACCAAGTAGTGAATGACTTTCCACATTCACAGCACTCATAAGGCCTTTCTCCAGTGTGAACTCTCAGATGATAATAGAGACCAGAGCTAGTAGTAAGAGCTTTCCCACATTTGGTGCACTCATAAAGGTTTTCTCCAGTGTGAAGTCTTTGATGTGCAAGGAAAGTGGATTTGTGGGCAAAAAATTTTCCACATTGATTGCACTGATAAGGCTTTTCTCCAGTGTGAACTCTCTGGTGTTCCACTAAGCTCCACTTTTGGATGAAGGATTACATTCCTTGCACTCATAAGGCTTTTCTCCAGTGTGGATTTTTCTATGGGCAATGAGGTATTTCCTTTGGCTAAAGGATTTTCCACATTCACTGCAGTCATAAAGCATCCCTCCACAGTTAAATCTCTGATGTGCAAGGAAACGGGATTTGTGGCTAAATAATTTTCCACAATGGCTGCATTCATAACGCCTTTCTCTAGCATGAACTTTCTGATGCTGAATGAGGGTATTTCTTTGGGTGCTGGCTTTCCCACATGTATTGAACTTACAAAACCCTTTACTAGTGAGGACTCGCTCATCCTGAGCAAGTATGTCTGTGTGGCTGGAGACTATCTTGCCTTCTCCCCAGCTCTGATGACTTTCTCCACTGTGAAAAATACCTTCACATCCCTTACTATTGTTCAGTTTCTTCCTGGTATTAGTGGCCTGTGGCTGAGCTCCCATATTTGCCATGAATTCATTCCCAAGTTCCATGAAGGTAGAGAGATTCCCTGATGCAAGAACTGTGCAGTTCTTCAAAAAATGAGGGTCTCTCCATGATACAGCGTAAGGGATTCTCTCCAATGTGCTGCTTCTAGTGCTGCCAAATGTTTGCAGTGAAATAGAACTGTTTCCCACATGACCCACAGGTGTATGCTTTCTGCCCACTATTTGTTCCTTGCTCTTCAGCCAAGTGCAAAATGTCTCTCAAAACTGGGATGCACATCTTACAAAACTGGACCTTCTCAAGAGACAAACCTGCCCTGGGAGTCCTAATCTGTGACACTCCTTCTACAGATTTGCTCTGTTCAGAAGGTGTCTCCTCATCCTGAACTCCACGCCAAGTACCTGAAAACAAAGAAGTGACAGCGAAGTGCACGCTGACTTTACTGGAGGAGGGAGCGCCATCACGATTCTGTATCTGACACATGGAAGAAACATTCCACAGGACTGTGTTCAGGAAATGGAGTTGGGATAAAACTGAGAAGCAGCTGCTCTCACCAAGCGCAGGACAGAAGGACTGGATGTGGCCCAAGGAGAAAGGCGTCTTCTACAATTCACTCCTCTCAATGGCTTTTACCAGGAACATATCTCCTCAACCTGCGACACTGTAAGGAAGCAGATCTCCAAGCCTCAGAAAATCTGACTGTGATTTTTTTTTTTCTTGTGATGAGCACTTTTAAGATCTACTCTTTTGGAATATTCTTTTTTCTTTTTATTTATTTAATCATTTATGACTTCACTTGGCGGTTGTTGCTGGTCTCAGGCTTTCTCTAGTTTCGGCAAGTGGGGGCTAGTCTCTAGTTGTGTTGCTTGGGCTTCTTATTGCAATAGCTTCTTCTGTGGCAGAGCCCAAGCTCTAAGATAGGAATGCTTCAGTAGTTGCAACAGGCAGACTCAGTAATTGCTGCACACGGGCTTAGTTGCTCCACAGCATGTGTGCAGCAATGCTGTACCAGGGATCAAACCCCTGTCTCCTGCATTGCCAGGTGGACTCTTAACCAGGAGACCACCAGGGATGCCCTCTCTGGGAAATTTCTAAATATTCTGCACAGTCATGCTAACTAGAGTCACTATGCTGTGCCTTACATTCCCAGGACTTACTCACCTCATAGTTGCAAGTGCGTAACTTCTGATAGCCTCTGTTCATTCCATCTGCCCACCTTGCTCTGGTCTGGCAGTCACTATCCTTTGTCTGTATCTGTTTGGCGTTGGTCTTATTGTTTTAAAGATTCAACATGTAAGCATAACCATCCATTACAGGTAAATGTGGAACAACCTAAGTTCTGAATGCTTGGGTCCACTTTTACAGGAACACTCTTCAAGAAATACACACAGAATCCTATGCTCTGTGTACTGGGATGAATCCACAAATGGGAAAACTTCAGAATCGGAGGACTGACTATGAGCCTCTAGACTTCAGTATATTTAGAGGGTCCTGGATCCAATGCTCAGTGGACACAGTGGGACAACTGGATTTGTCTTTCCCTGATTTATTTCACTTAGCCTAATGCTCTCCAGGTCAATTTATGCTACTGCAAATGGTAATATAGCCATCTTTTTTTATGGTTATATAATACTGAATAATATTCCATATATATTTCATTTTTGCTATCCAATCATCCATCAATGGACACTTAGGTTGTTTTCATCTCTTGAATATTATAAATAAGCTACAATAGATATAAGGCACAGATACCTTTTTGAATGATGATTTTACTCCCTCTGCATAAATACACAAAGGTGGACTTGATGGACGATATGTTTCCTTTTTAATTCTGTAAGCAGTCTCCACAATCTTTACTATAGTGGCTGCAATAAAGTATATTCCTACCCACAGACAGTAAAGAATCTGCCTGCAATGCAGGAGACCTGGGTTTAACTCCAGGGTTGGGAAGATCCTCTGGAGGAGGGAAAGGCTACCCACTCCAGTATTCGGGCCTAGAGAATTCCATGGGTAGAGGAGCCTGGAGGGCTACAGTCCATGCTGTCGCAGAGTCAGACCTGACTGAGTGACTAACACTTTCGCTTTCACCAACAGTGCACAAGGGGTCCGTTTTCCCTACCAGTTTACCAACATTTTTTTTTTTGTCCTTTTTATAACAGACACTGTAACCTGTATGAGGTGGTATCTCATTGTGTTTCTGATTTGCATTTTCCCAACCACTCATGATACTGAGCATCTTTGCATGTAGCTGCTTCCCATACATATGTATTCTAAAGAACAACAGCAACTGTGTACCCCATTATGCATTTTTAAAACACCCATATATGTATGTTTATATAACATTAAAACAAATGAGAACAACTATAAAATGGAGCAGAGAAAGCAATTAGGAATTTTTTAAAATTATAAAGTATTCAAACTACCAAGGAAGCCATTCAGGATCATATGAAAGTGGACTACAATCAGATGTAAGTACATAGTGCAAACTCCAGTGCAATTACATTAAAGAAAAATGAAAGGAAAAAAACATATGTGATATGCTAACAAAGAAGAGAAAATGCAATCACACAAAATTCTCAATTAACAAATGAAAAAGAGTGAACAAACATAGGAAAAAGAATAAAGACAATGGTAGAAAATGGTAACAAATTCATTATTTATTCAACTATATGACTATATTAAGCACTGATAGTCTCAATATACCAATGATAAAAGACATTATCAGAGTGAATTCAGAAAGAGGAGTCAAGTAGATATTCCCTCCAAAAAACCCACTTTAAATATGAACATGCAGGAATTCCCTAAAATACTACAAGCTGTGGCATGTCAAAAAAACCAAACAAAAGCACCCACCAATACATGATCTCATCAAGAGATGAAAAAAAAAAAAAAGGATCTGGCCAAATCCAATACCCATTCATGATCAAAATCTCCCTCTCCTAGCTATCTAAAAATAGAAAAATTCTTTAACTTCACAATCAAAATAAAACCCTACAGGTATCATCATACTTCCTAGACAAAAACTAGATACTTTCCCACTAAGATGAAGAATTCACTAGAAACTTTCCCACTAAGATGAAGAATTCAACTTTGTAAGTCATAACTAATGCAATGAGAAAAGAAAGTTATATAAAAGTTATACTGATAGGGCGTGAAAGAATAAAACTGCCTTCTTTCTCAGATGGCATAACCAGCTATATAAAAACAAAATATACACATATACACACACACAAAAAAAATCCTGGTATTCAAAAGCAATTACAGCAAGGTTTCAGGATACAAGAATACTATACAAAAGTCAATTATTACTTTCCTATGTTGCTGATGCTGCTGCTAAGTCGCTTCAGTCGTGTCCGACTCTGTGCGACCCCATAGATGGAAGCCCACCAGGCTCCCCTGTCCCTGGGATTCTCCAGGCAAGAACACTGGAGTGGGTTGCCATTTCCTTCTCCAATGCATGAAAGTGAAAAGTGAAAGTGAAGTCGCTCAGTCGTGTCTGACTCTTCACGACCCTATGGACTGCAGCCCAGCAGGCTCCTTCATCCATGGGAGTTTCCAGGCAAGAGTACTAAAGTGGGGTGCCATTGCCTTCTCTGATTACTTTCCTATACATCAACAGTAAACAAGTGAAATTTGAAATTAAAAACACAATGTGCTAAGTTACTTCAGTCATGTCTCTTTGTTACTCTATGGGCGATGAACTACCAGGCTCGTCTGTCCATGGGATTCTCCAGGCAAGAATACTGAAGTGGGTTGCCATTTCCTTCTCCAGGGGATTATCCCAGAATCTCTAACATCTCCTGCACTGGCAGGCAGGTTCTCTACCATTAGCACCACCTGAAAAGTCCCCCAAAAACACAATACCGTGTACATTAACACCCCCTGAAAGAATGGAGAGAGAAAGGAAGAAATAGTTATACATCTACGAAGACATGTACAAGATCTACATGAGGGAAATGATCAAAACTCTGATGAAGAAATCAAAGAACTAAATAAATGGCAAGATATTTCACATTCCTTAAGTGTCAAAGATATTTCACATTCCACTTTTGTCAAGATGTGAATTATGCCCACCTTCACCTATCAATTCAATGTGAAAGTGAAAGCAAAAGTGAAGTCACTCAGTCATGTCCGACTCTTTGTGACCCCACGAACTGTAGCCTACCAGGCTTCTCTGTCCGTGGGATTTTCCAGGCACCAGTACTGGAGTGGGTTGCCATTGCCTTCTCCAGATCAATTCAATGTAATCCAAATCAAATCCCCAGGAAGTTATTAAAAGGATATAAATAAACTGATTTAGGTTATACTTGAACAGTCTAGTGGTTTTCCCTACTTTCTTCAACTTAAGTTTGAATTTGGCAATAAGGAGTTCATGACCTGAGCCACAGTCAGCTCCCAGTCTTGTTTTTGCTGACTATATAAAGCTTTTCCGTCTAGCCAGGGCTATGGTTTTTCCAGTGGTCATGTATGGATGTGAGAGTTGGACTGTGAAGAAGGCTGAGTGCCGAAGAATTGATGCTTTTGAACTGTGGTGTTGGAGAAGAC
>SJYF01000879.1:1599192-1616684 GCA_006410515.1 Procapra przewalskii
GACTGTAAGGAGATCCAACCAGTCCATTCTGAAGGAGATCAGCCCTGGGATTTCTTTAGAGGGAATGATGCTGAAGCTGAAACTCCAGTACTTTGGCCACCTCATGCAAAGAATTGACTCATTGGAAAAGACTCTGATGCTGGGAAGGATTGGGGGCAGGAGGAGAACGGGACGACAGAGGATGAGATGGCTGGATGGCATCACTGACTTGATGGACGTTAGTTTGAGTGAACTCCGGGAGTTGGTGATGGAGATTCATAGGGTTGCAAAGAGTCAGACACGACTGAGCGACTGAACTGAACTGAACTAGAGCTTCTCCATCTTTGGCTGCAGAGAATATAACCAATCTGATTTCAGTATTGACCATCTGGTAATGTCCATGTGTAGAGTCGTCTCTTGTGTTGTTGGAACAGGGTGTTTGCTATGAATAGTGTGTTCTCTTGGCAAAACTGTTGGCCTTTTCCCTGCTTCATTTTGTACTCTAAAAACAAATTTGCCTGTTACTCCAGGTATCTCTTGACTTCCTACTTTTGCATTCCAATCCCCTATAATGAAAAGGACACCTTTTTTGGGTGTTAGTTCTAGAAGATCTCGTAGGTCTTCATGGAACTGTTCAACATTCAACTGTTCAACACCAGCTTCTTCAGCATTACTGGTTGGGGCATAGACTTGTATTACTGTGACACTGAATGGTTTGCCTTGGAAATGAACCACTAGACCATTCAGATATGACCTAAATCATATCCCTTATGATTACATAGTGGAAGTGACAAATAGATTTACAGGATTGGATCTGATAGACTGAGTGCCTGAAGAACTATGGACAGAGGTTTGTGACACTGTACAGGAGGCAGTGATCAAGACCATCCCCAAGAAAAAGAAATGCACAAAAGCAAAATGGTTGCCTGAGGAGACCTTACAAATAGCTGAAAAAAGAAGAGAGGCTAAAGGCAAAGGAGAAAAGGAAAGAAAACCATTTGAACACAGCGTTCAAAAGAATAGCACAGAGAGATAAGAAAGCCCTCCTCAGTGATCAATGCAAAGAAACAGAGGAAAACAATAGAATGGGAAAGACTAGAGATATCTTCAAGAAAATTAAGAGATACCAAGGGAATATTTCATGCAAAGATGGGCACAATAAAGGACAGAAATGGTATGAACCTAAAAGAAGCAGAAGATATTAAAAAGAGGTGGCAAGAAAACACAGAACTGTACAAAAAAGATTTTCATGACCCAGATAACCACGATGGTGTGATCACTCACCTAGAGCCAGACATCCTGGAATGTGAAGTCAAGTGGGCCTTAGGAAGCATCACTACGAACAAAGCTAGTGGAGGTGACAGAATTCTAGCTGACCTATTTCAAATCCTAAAAGATGATGCTGTGAAAGTGCTGCATTCAATATGCCAACAATTTAGAGAACTCAGCAGTGGCCACAGGACTGGAAAAGGTCAGTTTTCATTCCAATCCCAAAGAAAGGCAATGCCAAAGAATGCTCAAACTACCGCACAAATGCACTCATCTCACACACTAGCAAGTAATGCTCAAAATTATCTCAGCCAGGCTTCAACAGTATGTGAACCGTGAACTTACAGATGTTCACACTGGGGGTTCAATGGTTAAGAATCCTTCTTGCAATGCAGGGGACTTGGATTAGATTCCTATCTGGGGGACTAACATTTCACACGCCCTGGAACAACTAAGCCCAAAAGCCACAACTACTGAACCTATGATCCACAAGTAAATAGCCCATATGCTGCAACAAAAGATTCCACATGAAGCAAAAATCTCACATGATGCAACTAAGACCCGGATGCAGCCAAAATAAATACACAGTTAAACAAATAAACATTTTCTTTTAAAAGAACAAAGTTTAAGGACCCACAACACATGAATCTGAAATTCTTACAAAGCTAGAGAAAGCAAAACAGTGTGCTACTGACATAAACACAGATATATATTCTAATGGAATAAAACAGAGACTAATGAGTCTAAACATCAACCCTCAAATATATCATCCAATACTTACTAACAAGAGGACCATTACCATTCAATAAAGACAGTCTTCTCAACAAATGGTGCTAGGAAAACTGGATACCCACATGTACAACAATGAAAACAGAACCATATCTAACACCATATACAAAAATTCACTCAAAATATACCAAAGATCTGAACTTAAGAGATAAAATTACAAATTCGTGAAAAACATACAAGACAAACTGGGCCTCATAAAAAGGAACAATTTTGGTTGCATACCTTTAACTTATGCAGTATCATGTGTCAATAATACCTCAAGAAAGCTGTGGGGAAAAGAGAAAAAAATAAAGTTTTGTATATCAAAGGACACTATAAACACAGCAAAAAAGAAACCATAGGTTGGGAAAAAGCATTTCCAAAACACAAATACAAAAATGTATTAATATCTGACTTCTCTGATAGTACAGTGGCTAAGAATCCACCTGCCAAGGCAGGGGACACAGGTTAGCTCCTTGGTCTGGAAAGATTCCACATATAAGTAAACAAGCCTGTGCGCCACAACTACTGAAGCCCACACATCCAAGAGCCCCCACACAGCAACTCCTGCGCCCTGGTGCTGCAACTACTGAGGCCTGCGCAATGGAGCCTGAGAGAGCCTCTTTCACGTGGCTAAAGAGAAGTCACCCTAAAGAGAAGCCTGTGCGCAGCAACAAAGACCCAGCGCAACCAAATAGATAAATAAACTGTAAAGGACTGATATTCAGAATCTACGGATAAATTTGTGATGCAACAACAACTAAAAAGCCAACCAGATTAACAAATTAAAAAAGGACTTGGGTAGATATTTTTTAAAGATATACAAACGACCGATAAGCACACCATGAGGGATGTGACCAAAATGGGAAAATATACCACTTCACATCCACTAGGAAAGCAATGACTGAAAGAAAAGAAAACAACAAGGACTTCCCAGGTGGCCCAGTTGCTGGAACTCCAGGCTCCCAATGCAGAGGCCCCGGGTCCCATCCCAGGCCAGGGAACGAGATGCCGCATGCCACAACTAAGGGTCCACATGCTGTGACTAAAGATGCCACATGCTGCCACGAAGACTGAAGATCGACAACCTGAAGGGCCACAACTAAGACCCAGGGCAGCCAACTGATTAAATAAATACTATAAACAAAAAACAAAACACACAAAAGAAAACCCTTGCACTCATACCTTCAATTCCCTAATATTTTTTTTTAAAAAAGACTGCATACTGCCAATACAGGTGGCAGATATTCAATCCCTAGTCATCATTTCTCAGGGAAATAACATCCTGCATGCCCCCTGGGGAGACCAAAACAAAAGAACAGAAAATAACAGATGCTGGCATGGATATAAAGAAATTGGAACCTTGAAAAAAAGATCTTGCAGAAACATCTCATGGTCTGTTTCAGTAGTAACCATGTCAGTGACAACACTGTTGCAGAGTCAGGCGTACAAAAAAAAATGTCAGGTATAGGAATGGAGTAGAACTTGGCTACCATTCACTTGGAAAGTCACTTGGCCAAAAAGAGGGCAAACAAGGAGAAATAAATCAGGTTGATGGAAGACCACTGACCTTGACAGTTTCTCAAGGCAAGAGAAATAAAAGCAAAAACAAATACATGGGACCTAATCAAACATAGTCATGTACAGATGTTCCCACAGTCATGTACGGATGTGAGACTTGGACCATAAGGAAGGCTGAGCACTTAAGACTTGATGCTTTCAAACTCTGGCACTGGAGAAGACTCTTGAGAGTCCCTTAAACAGCAAAAAGATCAAACTAGTCAATCCTAAAAGAAATCAACCCTGAATATTCATTGGAAGGACTGATGCTGAAGCTGAAGCTCCAATGCTTTTGCCACCTGATGCAAAGAGCCAACTCACTGGAAAAGACCCTGATCCTGGGAAAGAATGAGGACAGGAGGAGAAGAAAGCAACAGAGGATGAGATGGTTGGATGGAACCATTAAGTCACTGGACATAAGCACACTCCAGGAGATGGTGAAGGACAGGGAAGCGTAGCATGCAATTGGACACAACTGACTGAGTGATCAACAACAAAATCAAACAAAAGCTTTTGCACAGCAAAGGAAACCATAAACAAAACAAAAAGACAAAATACTGCAAATAATGTGACTGACAAGGGCTTAATTTCCAAAATATATAAAGAGGAATACAACTGATAACAAAAAAATCCAACCCAGAAGGCCATTCTTCTGGGTTGGGTTTTTTAGACATTTCTCCAAAAAAAAAAAAAAAATACAGAGGGCCAATAGGCACATGGAAAGGTACTCATCGTCACTAATCATCAAAGAAATGCAAAACAAAACTATTATACAATGAGGTACCACGTCACACCGGACAGAAGGGCCATCAGTAAAATGTCCACAAGTACAGTTTTTCCTTATAGTCCAGTGGTTAAGAATCCACCTTGCAATGCAAGGAATACTAGTTCAATCCACGATCCGGGAAAATCCCATGTGCCGCGGAGCAACGGTGCAACCACAAGTTGTGCAACCACAACGGTGCACCACAACTACTAGCTCTGTGCTCTAGAGCACACAAGCCACAACTACTGAAGCCTGCGGGGCTACAGCCCATGCTCCACAACAAGAGAAGACACCGCAATTAGAGAGGGGACCCCTCTCTCCGCAACTAGAGAAAAGATCCAGCAAAGCAACAAAGACCCAGTGTGGCCAAAATTAAAATAAGTAAACTAATTAACTAATTTTTAAAAAGACTACAAATAACAAATTTGGGAGAGAGTGTGGAGAAAAAGGAAACCTCTTACACTGTTGGTGAGAATGTAAACTGGTACAGTCACTATGGAAAACACTACAGAGGTTCCTTAAAACAAGAAAAGTAAGTTACCTTATGATCCACCAATCCCATTCCTGGGCGTGTATACAGAGAAAAACATAGTTTGAAAGGATACATGCACCCCCAATATTCCTTGCAGTAATGTATACAATAGTCAAGAAACGGAAGCAACCTAAATGTCTGTCGACAGATGAATAGATGAAGAAGATGTCGTGCTTGTATACCACGGAATGGTACTCAGCCACTAAAACAAAATGAAACAATGCCATTTGCAACAACACGGATGGACCTAGAGATTGTCAATACTGAGAGAAGTTAAGTCAGAAAGAGAACGAGAAATAGTTATGACATACCTTATATGTAGAATCTAAAAAGAAATTATACAAATGAATTTGCAAAATAGAAACAGAGTCAGAGAATGGCTGCCAGGAGGAAGGACTAGAAGAAGGGATAGTTAGGTAGTTTGGGGTGGACATGTACACACTCCTGTATTTAAAATGAATAACCAACAAGGGCTTACTATACAACACATGACACTCTGCTCAATGTTATGTGGCAGACTAGATAGGAGGGGAGTTTGGGGGATAACAGATACCTGTACATGGATGGCCCAGTCCTTTCCCTGTTCACCTGAAACTATCACAACATTGTTAATTGGCTATAACCAATTACAAAATAAAAACTTGGGAAAACTAAAATAGATTCAAACCAACCAAAACTGAAAGTATTCTGTAGGAAGAAACATCATATTTCTATCTGTTTACTGGAAAAGCGACTCAACCAGTTAATGTGCCAGATTACATTGAGCACCTACTGAGAGGGTAACAGGCAGGAAGGCCAGGGGTCTCCAAACAGAGGAAATAGCCTGCAAGTGTCAGACATTTTTATCTCTTTAAGCGGCAGGAGGAAACAAACTAGCAATATTTTTTCCTTCTCTATACAAATTTAAAAGGAGGTTTCTCTTAAAATTCTGTGTTGCCATTGTGACACCTGTTTTCAACTGAAGTTAAACAATGCCTTTTTCTTATGGAAATGTTTATCTTAAGCTATGTAACTTCCCTGGTAGCTCAGATGATAAAGCATCTGTCTGTGATGCGGGAGATCCAGGTTCGACCCCTGGGTTGGAAGATCCCTTGGAAAAGGAAATGGCAATCCACTCCAGTACTATTGCCTGGAAAATCCCATGGACAGAGGAGCCTGGTAGGCTACAGTCCACAGGGTCACAAAGAGTCGGACAGGACTGAGCGACTTCACATTAATGTAGTATACATTTACCCTAAACTCTGTCTTCAAGTCGGTTCTGCCTTTTGGCTCAGAACCTATTTGACAAACCAGTATGTTATACTCAGATATTGTTCCTCTAATCTATGTAAATGAAACTACTTGTATGGTGATCTGCCCTTCTTCAAGATTCAAGTTAATCATTTTATGGCCCAAGATAAACCATTTGGTGCCAAGATTATCCCAAAATGCATCTTATGGGTGAGGGGCCTGGTGCCATGCTGAGTTTTAAGACATTCCTTCCTTACATTAACAGACTGCTGGTGACTATATAACATCCAGCTGAAGACTAGCAGGGGGGCACTCCTGCCCCCTTCTGATGCCTACGTCAGAAGCTTTCTCTATCTCCTTTATACTTTAATAAAACTTTATTACACAAAAGTTTCTGAGTGATCAAGCCTCGTCTCTGGCCCTGGACTGAAATCTCCTCCGGGGGCCAAGAATCCCGGCGTCGTGATTCAACAACAACCTTTCACTACTACACAGCAGGCACTCTTTTCCAGGCTGTGAACACAGCTGTGAAGCAAGTATAAAAGCACTCTAGGATACTAGCACTCTAAGCGGGGAAGGCAGATCATAAACACGTAAGCAAACAAACCAGGTCACCTCAAAGGTGCGCTAGGAACAGGATAACATTCCAGAGAGTGACTAGTGTGTGTATGTGTGGGGGAAGAGCTTCTTTAAACCAGGTCATTGAGAAAGGACCTTAGGCAAGAAAGATAAATATAGCTTAAATGAAATTTTAAAAAACTGATACATACACACTTACTTAGGAAACAGAACCAGACTCAAGGATTTAGATAATGAACTTGCTGTTGCCAGAAGGGAAAAGAGAAGGGCATGGATAGTTAGAGAGTTTGTGACTGACATGTACTGCTGTATTTAAAATGGATAACCAGCAGAACCTAATGTACAACAGGAATTAAAACTGTAAATCAACAATAATTCAATAAAATTAAATACAAAACAAAAAGACTACTGACCCTGAATCCTCAGCTGTAATCTGGGGCTACAGGTGTTCCGGCACTAAGGAGTAGGGATGCAGTCTCCACAGACATACTAACCACAGCACATAACTCAGCACTTTAAGAAAAGCAGTAATGTGAGAAGTAAAGAGCTGTCCTTGGGAGAAAGGAGAAAGACAGAGCCTGGTTCAGAGGACAGAGGTGGTTGTGCAGGCCTTACCCAGCATGCATACAAGCGCAAAGTTCTCCAGCATGACATCCAGGTACAGCTGTATCTGAGCCTCATCAAGAAGACACCATTCCTCCCAGGAGAAGTACATGGCCACATCCTCAAAGGTCACACTGCCCTGGTATAACACGAACAAATAAAACCATGAACAGTCTCACTCCTGAAGAGCCACCATCTGTTTTCCCACATATCTCCCCACAGCCCAGTAAGATGTAACCCCCTAGAAACAATGGGAAGCAAATCTCCCTCCTCTGATCTGAACCTTCCATTGCTTCCAGAATACACAGGCAGTCATCTGAAGCTGAAATCCTGCTCTTTCCTGCTGCTTATTCCCACCAGAAAAAAAGGAAACCTGCACTTTTCTAAACCAGCTCAGCTTCACCTCAAAGCACTTCCATGGACTGACGGGTTCCAGGAGTAATGTTCCGTACCTCCTCCACAGAACAGGACTGCACTCAGTAACCCAGGCATGGGGTTCCCCAGGTCCCCAAACCAAAAAGCTGGTAGGATGACAGGTAAACAGCCCCGAGACCTTACTCGAATACAGAGAATTAGCGCCTGCGAGTGATAACAAGCGAGGGACTGGAACTACTTCCATTTACTAAAAGTGCTTCTTCAGCCCTGGGAAAATCTGCGGGACCACGAAGGCCACGGAGGAGAGTGACCAGGGCGCTGCTCCAGGGACTCAGGACATGCCAGGGCCGCTGCCTGCTACCAGGACCAGGGAGCCTCAGCTGACTGGCTAACCTCTCCTCCGTGACTCCATCGGCAGTGCTATCCTTTACCAGATGTTGCCGTGAAAAAGGCCACAACTTCCCTCTGCTCAAAGCACTCATCACCCCCTACAGACTTTTATTCCACTGAATGGTCTTTGGAGAACTTTTAAAAGCTCGACTAGATCGTGTCCTTCCTTTGCTCAAAGCTCCACGGCTCCCAAGGCCCTAAGAAGAAAGGTACAATACAACCTCTCATCTAGTGCTCGAGCTGCGGCCTGGCCTCAAACTTTGCTCCTCACAGAAACAGGATGGACTATAGATTCCCCAACGATCCTGCTTCAGCTGCATCCAAGCCTCACCCACACATTACACTCGTCTTCAGAAACAAGGACCACCTCCGAAGAACTGCATGTTCTGAACCAGGGGCCTGAGATAAAGCGACCTGAGCAGGCTTCTAACTCTGGGCATCAGTATTTCAGTGAGGAAACGGGCAGGGGAGAACCTGGAGCGCGAAGCGTTTACCTGACGTGGGGCCGACAGCGCAGCCGCCGCCATCGTAGCCTGTGGGCGGAGCGACAACACTCGAACAACCGAGTCGGCCTCGGCACGGCTATTCTCGGCCTCCGGCGACGTCTGCAACCCTGCGCAGTACGGACAAAGCGTCCAACGACGCCTTAGCCCCTCACCTCCCTCGCCAACAACACACTCTGGAGTTTCTGCCCAGCTCCACAGTCTCAGTAGTCCCAGTAGCGACCAAAATGTCAGCCACCGAGACACCGGAAGCCCCACTACCGGATGTTCCGCCTCTAGGAAATGCACTGCCTTTGGATTTTCATTGGCGGAAGGTGGCCTCAGCGCAAATCTTCTGGGTAATGTAGTGCCACAGCCTCGAGCAATTGCGCCGCCCTCTGGAAGCCCCAAGAAAAAAAGCCCAGCGGCACCGCGAGGATCTCAGAGAAATCACCTGAGGTGGAGGAGGGTGGTTCCACATCTCTAAAGAGGATGGGGGCCCCATGAGGGAAAGAAAATAGGGTGCTTCAGAGCATTTTAATTATTTAATGCTGCTGATCACTTAAGTATTACAGACATAATCTCAGACTTCCCTGGTGGCTTAGATGGTAAAGCACCTGTCTACAATGTAGGAGACCTGGGTTCGATCCCTGGCTCGGGAAGATCCCCTGGAGAAGGAAATGGAAATCCACTCCAGTACTATTGCTTGGAAAATCCCATGGACAAAGGAGCCTGGTAGGCTACAGTCCATGGGGTCGCAAAGAGTCGGACACAACTGAGCGACTTCACAAACTCCTTGAAGCCAACCCTATTTGACATACGTTGGTAACTAAAAGTAAACATACATTATTCTATTGCTCTTGAAATGCATGCAGCTTGAAGTGTTGAAGTCATTTAAGAAAAAAGTCTACAATACCCTGAATGGGAATGCAGAAAGTTAATATTTAATAGGCTTGATGAAGCCTAACAAGAGATAAAGGCAACTTAATAAGTATAACTCCCGTATTGATATCTAATCAAACCTATTTCCTATGTTTACTATCTGATTTCTATGGCAAGAGTCTCAAGTTGGCTTGCAAAGAACAGCCTTTATGGTGTTTTTCCATCCACTGTCCCCTAACATTGCTTCTTATCTATAAATTCTCAGCTGTCTTTACTTTAACATTGAACTCAATCTTTCACCCATAACATAACAAGCCCAGAACTTTGGGCATCCATCTCACATGCCTGTCCCAATCTCTCTCTGGAGTGTTTGTGTGTTTCTCTGGCCCTGGGGCTGCAATTCCCACTGTATTTTCCCAATAAGGTCTCATTTCTCATTTCCCTTTGTGCTATGGTACATGAGTTTGTAGATCCAGGCCACAATGAAGGGTGGTCAGCATTCAAACTCTGTTACACTGTGTCCCCTGTTGGGCTAACATTAAGCAATATTTAGAATACTTTCATGTGCAATAAAGTTACTGGAGTTACACAAGGGCTCTCTTAGTTTACAAATGCATTCTTAAGAAGTTACGTACGCAATGACATACCTGGGATTATAAATTTAAAAAAACACAAAAGTACATGATGCTACAAAAACACAAAAACATTTGCATAAGATAGATGATATAACATAGGGGAAGGACCTAACAGTCATTCCATTTATATAAACATTTGAAAATTGTCTCACAAAAGTGGTGGGCTGCACTCAAGGCTCAGTGGTAAAGAACCCACCTGCCAATGCAAGAGACGCAGGTTCGATTGATCCTTGGTCTAGAAAGATCCTACATACCCCCCGGAGCAACTAAGCCCATGCACCACTACTAGCGAGCCTGCACTCTAGAGCCTGGGAACAACGACCAAAGCCCACGACCTAGAGCCGGTAGTGTGTAACAAGAGAAGCCACCACTCTCCGCAACTAGAGAAAAGGCTGCACAGGAATAAAGACCTAGCACAGTCAAAAATAAGTAAGTACAATTATATATTTTAAAAACTAGAATATGTTTTTGCATCATGATTTTAACGCTGAGGATGAATTAAAAATGGTAGGTTCAAGGGGTGTACATAAGTATCAAAACGCACATTTTAAATACATTAAATTAATTTTAAGTCAACTATACATCCATGAAATGTTTAAAACAAATATCCAAAACCTATCATTTTATAAACATTCGAGTAATGTAAAATTCTTAAAATTATATTCCTAAAATTATATGTAGAAATACTGAACTTGTAAAGGGGGGAAGTACACATGGTGGGCTACTGGCAAAGGCCCCCCAACTCCAGGTTAAGTGACATTATGCTGGCAATCTGACACTGTTCATGGGGGTATTTACACCCACAGAAATTGGCAAACATTATAAAATAGGCCTTAATTTACTTTCTAACTTAATGTCTGCCCTTAAGACTGAAGTAGCATATGTTAAAAATTCAGATTTATCTTAAATGTGTATTATGTATCTGGTCATTACATCATGCATACTAAAGAAATTGAGGAAAACATGAGAACATATTCTTTCAGTATTCCAAATTCTGTGCAGACATCATTGACATTACTGGCTAATGGGTGAACTTTCACAGATGTCTTTCTTGTTTACCTGCTCTCCTGTTCATCAAAAAAAGAAAAATGGGGAAATAAAATAACAAAAGATAAAAGATAAGAATAGAAGATCTCCAAACAAGACACATAGGTAAACAGATATTAAGAAACAACACTCAACCTCAAGAATCTTGACAGATGCAATTAAAATCATGATTTCACACTGCTGTTACACGGCCTTCATTGGAGGTATCAGCATGCATCCAGTCTTAGATTTCAACATAGGTTGAATTTCTGGGTCATATGGTAGCTTTATTCCTAGTTTTTAAGAAATCTCCATACTGTTCTCCGTTAATGTTTATATCAATTTCCACTCTCATCGTATACCTTGAGAAAATGGTAATTCAAAAATGTACGTGTTCCAATGTTCACTGCAACAATATTAAAATAGCTAGGCCATGGAAGGAACCAAGATACTCCCTGACAGATGTTGCAGTATATATAGAGTATTACTCAGCCATAAAAAGTAATCAGTGTGTCAGTTCTAGTGAGGTGGATGAACTTAAAAGCCCATTATACAAAGTCAAAAAAGGACAACAAATATAGTTTACTTATGTGGAATCTAGAAACATGGTACTGATGAACTGATTTGCAGGGAGAGAATAGAAATGCAGACATAGAGAAGAGATTTATGGATACAGAGTGAGAGGAATTCAGAGTATCATTGAAATATATAATTACCATGTGTAAAATAGCGAGTGAGAAGTTGCTGTATAACACAGGGAGCTCAACTCAGTGCTCTCTTGAAAACCTAGAGAGGTGGGATGGGGGGGTGATCCAGAGGAAGGGTACATATGTATACTTATGATTGATTCATGTCATTGTATGAAAGAAACCAACATACCGTAAACAAAGTTTCCGAACAAAAATATTTTTTCTTAGAAATGTTCATCAACTGCGCTTCCTAATGATGGGGAAGTAGGGGCAAGTTCTTACTGATTATCAATCATTACTGGGCGACTTCCATTTTTCGAAGTGAGTGGGGGTAGGAGGAGCAGTGACAGGACACTCAGAGGTTAAGAGGAAGAACGTTGGAGACCAGGCTATGTGAGGACTACAGAGGATACTTAGTTCTTCAGTGTTCCTCACATTGCCTAGAACGAGTGGGTCAACTGCATAATGGGACAACAGGCACATCCCGAAGTGGTGAAGCCAGTGTAAAATGTAGTGACCCAACAAGCGAGTCTGGAGTCTCTGGCTTAGTGTTGCTGTCCCTGTGAAGAACTTCCCAAGAGGAAAGTGTTTGCGAGAATTGTGCATAGATGGAAATGAAGCTGGAGCCCCTGGTGGTGATGCAGGCATCAGTGTGCATAGTTCATGGTCAAACACAGGAGAGTCCCTGCTCTGAGTAGCAGAAAAGCCGCCAGCGTATATGCGCAGTGAAGAGGAACCACTCTCACAAAAGGTCTGGCAAGAGAGAGCCCTTATGAAAAGCCCTCTACCTCTCTGAGATGGATGCCCCTTCTTTCTCAAATAGCAATAATAAAAACTGAATCACAGCACTGGTTTGGTTGAGTAGCTAAATGGAACAGTCTACAGGAAAGTCATCAATTTTGGTTTTCAGAAAAAAGGTAATCAGTGTGAGGGCAGGGTATGAGCAGGGCTCATCAGGCAGGTGATGAGGGCGCAGAAATGTCAGGACGGACAAGGCGTTCTCTGTCTCCAAACCTGGAGGGAGGAGGGGGTAGAATGACCAGACTCCCTAAGTCCTGAAACAGATAACCTGGAATTAAATCCCAGATCCATATCTATTGAGAAGAGATCACAAACATGATGCAGCATCTCTGTGCTTCAGTTTCTTCTAGAAAGTGCCCGTTTGCTGCATAGGTACGTCCCACCTTCTTACTACCTCAAATCCCTCAATAAGCTGCCAGCCATACTGCGATACTCATAAAGCCCTTTCTTCAGTGTGAGCTACTTGTTGGCTAATCAAGTGGCACTTTCAGGAAAATGATTAACCACATTCCCTGCACTCGTAAGGGTTTTCTCTAGTGTGGATTTTCCTAAAGGAACTCAGTTGGTGCGTTTAGTTAAAGGATGTCCTATATTCACTGTGCATATACAATGTTTCTCTTCTGAGACTGCCCTGATGATAATGGAAGCCACACAGAATATATGACTCACCACATACATTACACTAATAAGGCCTTTCTAAAGCCTTTGACTGTGTGGATCACAATAAACGGCGGAAAATTCTGAAAGAGATGGGAATACCAGACCACCTGACCTGCCTCTTGAGAAATCTGTATGCAGGTCAGGAAGCAACAGTTAGAACTGGACATGGAACAACAGACTGGTTCCAAATAGGAAAAGTACGTCAAGGCTGTATAATGTCACCCTGCTTATTTAACTTCTATGCAGAGTACATCATGAGAAACACTGGGCTGGAAGAAGCACAAGCTGGAATCAAGATTGCCAGAAGAAATATCAATAACCTCAGATATGNNNGAAGAGGAACTCAAAAGCCTCTTGATGAAAGTGAAAGAGGAGAGTCAAAAAGTTGGCTTAAAGCTCAACATTCAGAAAACGAAGATCATGGCATCTGGTCCCATCACTTCATGGCAAAGAGATGGGGAAACAGTGGAAACAGTGTCAGACTTTATTTTGGGGGGCTCCAAAATCATTGCAGATGGTGACTGCAGCCATGAAATTAAAAGACGCTTAACTCCTTGGAAGAAAAGTTATGACCAACCTAGAGAGCATATTGAAAAGCAGAGACGTTACTTTGCCAACAAAGGTTCATCTAGTCAAGGCTATGGTTTTTCCTGTGGTCATGTATGGATGTGAGAGTTGGGACTATGAAGAAAGCTGAGCGCCAAAGAATTGATGTTTTGAACTGTGGTGTTGGGAGAAGACTCTTGAAAGTCCTTTGGACTGCAAGGAGATCCAACCAGTCCATTCTAAAGGAGATCAGCCCTGGGTGTTCTTTGGAAGGAATGATGCTAAAGCTGAAACTCCAGTACTTTGGCCACCTCATGCAAAGAGTTGATTCATTGGAAAAGTCTCTGATGCTAGGAGGGATTGGGGTCAGGAGAAGGGGACGACAGAGGATGAGATGGCTGGATGGCACCACCTACTCAATGGACGCGAGTCTGAGTGAACTCTGGGAGTTGGTGATGGACAGGGAGGCCTGGCGTGCTGCAATTCATGGAGTCGCAAAGAGTAGGACACAACTGAGTGACTGAACTGAACTGAAAGTATGAATTCTTTGATGACCAATGAAACAGTACTTACAGGTAAAAGATTTACCACATTTCTTGTACTGATAAGGCTTTTCTCCACTATGGATTTTGCTATGGGTACTGAGGTACTTCCTTTAGCTAAAGGATTTCCAACATTCAGTGCAGGCGTAAGGCCTTTCTCCACCGTGAACTCTGTGATTTACAATTATATTCCAGTTTTGGAAAAAAGATTTATCATATTCACTGCACTCGTAAGACTTTTCTTCAGTGTGGATTTTCCTATGGATATGTAGAAGCTGTCTCTGGCTAAAGGATTTCCAACATTTAAGCCCTTTCAGAAGTGTGAACTCTCTGATGACGATGAAGGCCTGACTTATCAGTAAAACATTTCCCACATTCTCTGCACTCATAAGGCTTTTCTCCACTGTGAACTCTCTGATGCCGATGAAGACGTGACCTATCAATAAAACATTTTCCACATTCAATGCACTCATAAGGTCTTTCTCCACTGTGAACACTCTGATGATTCTGGAGGCCTCTCTTAACAATAAAAGATTTCCCACATTCACTGCACTGATAGGGCCTTTCTCCGCTGTGAACTCTCTGATGGTACCGGAGACCACTTGAAAAAATAAAACATTTCCCACATTCATTGCACTCATAGGGCCTTTCTCCACTGTGAACTCTCTGATGATACTGAAGACCTCTCTTATCAATGTAACATTTCCCACATTCACTGCACTCATAAGGCCTTTCTCCAGAATGAACTCGCTGATGATAATGGAGGTCAGATTTAGCGATAAAAGATTTCCCACATTCACTGCACCCATAGGGCCTCTCACCACTGTGAACTCTCTGATGATACTGGAGGCCACGCAGAGCAACAAAAGACTTTCCACATTCACTGCACTCATAAGGCCGTTCACCAGTGTGAACTCTCTGATGGTCAATTAACCTCCCCTTTTGGATGAAAGATTTACCACATTCTTTGCATTTATAAGGCTTTTCTCCAGTGTGGATTTTTCTATGGATTCTGAGGTACCTCCTTTGGCTAAATGACTTTCCACATTCAGGACAGGCATATAGCATTCCTCCAGAGTTAAATCTCTGACCTGCAAGGAAGCCAGATTTGTGGGCAAAAAATTTTCCAGAATGGCTGCATTCATAAGACCTTTCTCTGGCACGAACTTCCTTGTGCTGAATAAGGCTATTTCTTTGGGTGCAGGCTTCTCTACCTTTGCTGAACTCACAAAATCCTTCACCAGTGAGGGCTTCTTCATCCTGAACAAGTATGTCTGTGGGGTTGGAGGCCATCTTGCCTTCTCCCCAGCTCTGATGACTATTTCCACTGTGCAAAACAGCATCATACTCCTTACTGTTGTTTCGTGGCATCCTGGTTTTAGTGGCTCGTTTCTGAACTCCCATGTTGGCCAGGAAGTCGTTTCCAATCTCCACGTTGGTAGACAGAGTCCTTGCTGCATGGATCATACAGCTTTTCAAATATGCAGGTCTTCCCATAGGACACTGGCAGAATTTCACTCCAATGTGCTGCTGAACATTGGCAGTAAAGTAGAATTGTTTCCCACATGCCCCACACGTGTATTCTTTCTGCTCCCTATTTGTTCCTTGCTCTTCAGCTAAATGTAAAATGTCTCTCAAGACTGGGACACATATCTTACAGGGCTGGGTATTCTCAGGAGACAATTCTGCCCTGGGAGTCCTAATCTGTGCTGCTCCCTCTGCAGATACATTCTGTTCAGAACATGTCTCTGCATCCTGGACTCCACAAGAACCTGAAAACAAACAGGTTGACTTTATTGGAGGGAATGACATCATCACAACTTTACATCTAATACATGAAAGAGGGAGTCCATGGAATCGTGTTCAGGACATGAACTGGGATTAAACTGAAGAAGCAGCTGGTCTCACCATGTCCAGGACACAAGGACTGGATGTGGCTCTCACAGCCAAATGGTTAAGACACTGCACTGCCAATGCAGGGAGTGCAAGTTCAATCCCTGGCCATGGAACTAAGATCCCACATGCCTCACAGCCAAAAAAAAAGAGGAAAAGATAAAATAAAATAAAAAAAGAAGAAATAGTTACTATATTAATATCAAAGCTTACTTAACATAAACAAAATCATCAGGGATAAAGAGAATAACACAATGATAAAGGGGTCAATTTTTCAAATTTCAAAATAATCCTTACCATTTATGTACCTAACAACAGAATATTTAAATGTGAAGCAAAACATACTTACAAGTAGAAACAGATATAATAGTTGGAGACTTCATTCAACACTGCCCTACCAGAAATGAGCAGATTCAGCAAACAGAAAATCTGTAAAGATGTGATGCTGTTGAACTGAAAAGTACCATCATCAATCAACTGGATGTAAAGACACCTAAAGACTACTAGTATACTCCATCCAAAATCAGAACAATAGTCTATTCATGCTGACATGTAACATTCACAAGATAGAACGCATCCTAGGTCAGAAAACATACCTTAACAAATTCGAAACAACTGAAATCATACAATGTCTTTTCTCAGAGCACAGCGGAATTATAACAAAAATCAGTAACACAGTTGGGAAGATCCCTTGGAAAAGGGAAAGGCTACCCACTCCAGTATTCTGGCCTGGAGAATTCCATGGACTGTATAGTCCATGGGGTTGCAAAGAGTTGGACATGACTGAGCGACTTTCAAAAAAAAAAAATAAGTAACACAAAGATAGCTGAAAAAAATCCCCAAATTTTGAGAATTAAACTATACATGGGTCAAATAAAACATGAGTCAAAGAAGAAGTCCCAAAAAAGAAATCTTAAGAAAACTTTTAATTAGAACTGGACATGGAATAAGAGACTGGTTCCAAATAGGAAAAGAAGTACGTCAAGGCTGTACATTGTCACCCTGCTTATTTAACTTTTATGCAGAGTACATCATGAGAAACACTGGGCTGGAAGAAGCACAAGCTGGAATCAAGATTGCCGGAAGAAATATCAATAACCTCAGATATGCAGATGACACCACCCTTATGGCAGAAAGTGAAGAGGAACTCAAAAGCCTCTTGATGAAAGTGAAAGAGGAGAGTCAAAAAGTTGGCTTAAAGCTCAACATTCAGAAAACGAAGATCATGGCATCCGGTCCCATCACTTCATAGCAGATAGATGGGGAAACAGTGGAAACTGGCTGA
>SJYF01000879.1:1616934-1639484 GCA_006410515.1 Procapra przewalskii
GAAGGGGACGACAGAGGATGAGATGGTTGGATGGCATCACCACCTGAATGGACATGAGTTTGGGTAAACTCCAAGAGTTGGTGATGGACAGGGAGGCCTGGAGTGCTGCGATTCATGGGGTCACAAAGAGTCGGACATGACTGAGCAACTGAACTGAAGAAAAGTTTTTAAGTATGTTCAAATAAACAAAACATTTATCAAAATAAGTGAGAGCAGTGTTTATAAGGCAATTTATAGCAGTGAATGAACATATTGCAAAAGGAGACCTAAAATCAATTATCTATGCTTTTACCTTATGAAACTACTATATAGAAAAATCAACAAAGCTCCAAAAAACCTTGTTATTTAAAATGGTCAATAATATAAAAAGGATTCTAGTCAGTGCGAAAATGAGGCAGTACACAAATTAATATCAAAAATGAAAGAAAAGGGGGGAAAAATGAAAAAGGAGGGACATCCTTGGTGGTCCATTGGCTAAGACTCCTAACTCTGAAAGCAAGGGGCCCAGATTCCATCACTGGTCAGGGAACTAGATATCACATGCTGCATCTAAGATTCACATGCCTCAACTAAAAGATCTACATGCTACGAAATATCAGTAAATTGAATAAAAAACTGTAAAAAAAAAATTATATACCATGATCAACTGAGATTATTGCAAGGTACACAAGGATAATGTAACATTCAAAAACCAATAAACAGAATCCATGTCAAGAATTCCCTGGCAGTCCAGTGGTTAAGATTCTACCTGCAGGGGATACAGCTAAGATCCCTGGTCCAGGAAGATACCACATGCCACAAGGCAACTAAACCCTCAGGCCACAAGTACTGAAACCAACCTGTAAACCTTGCTCGCCAAACTAGAGAAAATCCTCCCAGCAACAAAGACCCAATGCATCCAAAAAATTTTTTTAAAAAATTCTAAAAACAAAAGTAACAAAAAAAGACAACCTAAAAACTGGGAGAAAATATTTTCAAATGATGTAAGTCAGAAAGAGACAAATACCATTTGATTTCACTTCTTTATGGAATCTGAAATATGACGCTATATATCTACATATAAACATACAGGAAACAGAAACAGACTCAGGAATAGAGAACTTGTGTCTGCCAAGTGAGAGGGAAGTAAGTGAGGGAAGGATTGGGAGTATAGGGTTAGCAGATGCAAGTTAGTAAACATGGCATGGATAAGCAAGGTCTTGATGTCATATTACAGGAAACTATATTCAGTACCTGTGATAATCCATAAGGGAAATGAATAAGGAATATATATGTGTGTATATATATATATATATATATATATATATGTATGTCTGTGTGTATGCGTGCGTATTAAAAAAACTTAGTAGCTATGCTGTGCAGCAAAAATTAACATAAAGTTGAGAACTGAACAGAATATTTTAATAAAATTATAAAAACAAAAAAACAAAAAGACTACTGACCCTGAATCCTCAGCTGCAAATTTGGGGATACAGGTGTACTGGCACTGAGGTTGCGCTCTTCCTAACTATACTAACCACAGGACATAACTCAGCATTTTGAAGAAGTAGTGCCCATGGTTCATTTGTGAGAAGAACATACCTGCCCCAGGGGAAAAGGAGAAAGGCAGAGTCTAGCTCAGAGGAGTGAGATGGGTGGGTAGGCCTTACCCAGCATGCACACAAGTGCAAAGTTCTCCAGCATGACATCAAGGTACAGGCGTATTTGAACCTCATCAAGAAGACACCATTCATTCCAGGAGAAGTACACGGCCACATCCTCAAAAGTCACACTGCCCTGGTAGAATAGGGACAAATAAAACAATGAACAAACTCATTCCCAAAAATCCACCATCCAGCTTCTTCGTACATCTCCCCCACTGCCCAGTCAGATGGGGCTTCTTGAAACCGGGAGTTAAAAAAAAAACAAAACTCCCTCCTTTGATCTGACCCTCCCACTGGCTCCAGAAAACACAGGTAGTCCTTTCAAGTCAAAATCCTGCTCTTCCCTATGTTTATCCCCAACAGGAGAAAAAAAGCCAAAAACCTGTCCTTATGTAAACCAGTTCAGCCTCACATTAAAAGTGACCAGTTCCACACTTCCTTCCGTTGGTGATGGAAAATAGGAACCTCCTCAACAGACCCCGGCCTGCATTCAGGACCCTGAACATGGGGTTCTCCTTCCCAAACCAAGGGTCTGGGTGAATGGCAAGTGAAGAGCCTCAAGACCCTTCTCAAGTACAAAGAATGCGCGCATGGGCTTGATAATAATTGAGGGACTGGGACAACCTCCATTTACCAAAAGTGCTCCTGCAGTCCTCAGAATCTGTGGGAACGGGCAGACCATGGAGGAAGGTGACCTGGGTGATGTTCCAGGGGCTGAAACTTTCCAAGGACTTCTGCCTAGGACCAGAGCCCTGGTAATGGCACGGCGTCTGGCTAAGGTCTCTTTTGTGACTCCATCCTCAGTACTACCTCTTTATGAGTTGTGAGCAAGGAAAAGCCAGAAATTCCCTCTGCCTCAAATTAAGAATCACAAACCAACAGACTTTTCTTTCACTAAACAGTTTTGAAGCCGAATTTTAAAATCCTAAATTCAGATGACGTCCCTGCTGTGCTCAAAAGTCTTCACCGCTTCCAGAAGGTCTAAGCGGGAAATTACAACCTCTCCTTCGCCACTCCCGCAAACGCTGTTCCGCATAGAAGCTGGACGGACCTCAGGTCCCCCACGTTCCTGCTTCAGTTGCATCTCAAAGCCTCACTCACACATCACACAGGTCTTCGGAAATAAGGACACCAGCCGCGAAGGCCTGCAAGAGGCCTTCAGGCCTGTCGTGGAAGAGGGCCCTGAGATAAGGCGACCTGAGCAGGCGCTCGCGCCCGGGGCGGTCGTGCTCTGACCGGAAAGGGGGCAGGGCAAACCGTTTACCTGCGGGGGCGCCGGCGGCGAGGCCGCCGCCATCCGAGCCTGTGGGCGGGGCGGGGCTTCCCAAGTGGAGCGCCCAGGTCGGTTTCGGTAGGATAACTCCCCGCAGAAGGCGACCTCCCCGACCCTAGGAACAGCCTGTGCAGTGTGCACGAAGGCTCCGCTCCCGCCTTAGGCCCCTCGCTGCCCAGCACACTCCTCACTCGCGAGCGCATCACCAGCCCCTCGGGCTCTGCAACAAACAAAACGTCGAAATGAACGCGCCGGAAGTCACCCTGCCGGATGTTCGGCCTCCAGGAAAGGCGCATCTTCTGAATTTTCAAGGGCTCAACCCACTCCAGTGTTCCTGCCTGGAGAATCCCAGGGACGGGGGAGCCTGGTGGGCTGCCGTCTATGGGGCCGCACAGAGTCGGACACGACGGAAGCGACTTAGCAGCTACCTCACCTTAGCGCAAGTTCTTCTGGGTAATGTAGTGTCAAGGCCTCGAGGAATGGCGCCACACTGGAAACGCAAGGAGGAAAGCCAAGCAGCACTGCGAGGAGCGCTGGGAAATCACGTGTCGGGGGCCTCCGTCCTCATTAAAGAGATGGGGAGTCGATGACGAAATAGGGGGAGGGTGCTTCAGAGAATTTAAGTCTTTAATGATACTGATCACTGAAGTGTAGGGATAATGTAGCTGACATCCATTGGTAACTGGAATAAAAACATCTTATTGCTCTTGAAATGCATGCAGCCTGAAGTGCTCAAGTAATCTGTAAATTATGATCAGGGAAAAGAAAAAAAGACTACAGGAATCTGACTGGGAATGTGGAAAGTTGATACTGAGCAGGCCTGCTACAGCTGAACAAGACAGAAAACACTTACTTTGGTCCCCCAGAAAAGGCTGCCTTGCCTGCATAGTCAGTGATGGTGTGCAACTAAGTGAGAAACAATGATGGATAATCGGGACACCCAAAATGGCTGTATTCTTCGTCTTTGTACATCCCCTGCCCCACCAGTCTGATTCACCTATACCCTACTCACCTGCCTGAACTTTCGCTTAATAATAAAGCCTCATCTGTCAATACCTACCTTCTTGCACTAGCCCCAGATAGTCCTTGTTTTTGTCATTAGATAATAACTACTTCACATTGAGTTTCTCAGAGACTGTGAGTGGCCTGCTTTTTTCCTGGTTTCCCTGTCAACTGACGAGCCAACCTCACCTCAATTCCCTCTAAAGCAAGTAACCTTCCTATCTTTCCCAGTAAAAAAAAAAAAAAAAAGCCTACCGCCACATCCTGCCTACTGTGTCTGACCATGGTGACGTGTCTCTCCTGGACCTTGTGATGTCTTTGTCCTTGTCTTTGGGCTCTTTCTTTGCTATTCAGGCTGAGCGATTATTAATGTTATCCTGACTCTAAGACTAGACCCCTTTGTCTCTCACAGCTGATCAATGTCTCCACTTTCTGCCACTCCTGCCCTGCCTGGCACAGTTCCACAGAGAGGAGGCAGGGCCAGGGTGATTTCTCTGTAGGTATGCTGGGGTGGGTAAACTGTGGCTAAGCAGCTGTCAGAAATGTGCGCTGAAACTGCCAACAATGGCCCCCGCAGCCCAACCTGGGTTCTGCCCTGGGGTGCATATAATATATTAATGCATATACAGGAATAGAGACACAGACAGAAATTTATGGAAACACTGGAGGAAGGAGAGTGTATGAAAAATGGAGCGAATGGGACTGAAATACCCTCTACCATGCATAATACAGATAGCTATTCGGAAGATGCTGTAGAGAACTGGGGGCTCAACCCAGTGCTTAGAGACAACTTAGAGGGGTGGAAGTGGGCGTGGGGATGCGATGCAGATTCAAGAGGTAGAGGACATATTTATACTTGTGGGTGATCATGCTGTTGTATGGCAGAACGAGCAAAACATTATAAAGTGATTATCCTCCACTTAAAAGTAAATATTAAAAAAAAGAAAAAAGATAGCTTGGTCTAGTGTGGGTCCCAAAAATGGGTAGGCAAGTACTTGTTGCTTAACAATCATTCGGTGACTTACATTCTTACATTTATGGAAGGGTATGGGGATGAGAGGAGCAATGAGAAGATCAGTAAAGAGGACAGGAGGAAGAACCTGGGAACCAGCCCATGTGAGAACCACAGCAGGTGCTCTTATTCCTTCAGTGTCCCTCGCATTAACTAGGACCATCGGTGGGCAGCTAAATAATGGAGTAATGGGGACATGCTAATCAAACCAGCCAATCCGAAAATAATCAGTCCTGAAGGACTGATGCTGAAACTTAAGTTCTAACACTCTGGCCACCTGATGGAAGAGCCAAATCATTAGAAAAGAGCCTGATGCTGGGAAAGATTGAAGGCAGAAGGAGAAGGGGACGACAGAGGACAAGATGATTGGATGGCATCACCGACTCAATGGACATGAGTTTGAACAAGCTCAAGGAGATGATGGAGGACAGGGAAGCCTGGTGTGCTGCAGTCCATGGAGACACAAAGAGTTGGACATGACTGAGCAACTAATCAGCAACAACTAGGAATATGCTGAAGTCTGTATATGAAGATGGAAAGGACTTTGGAAACCAAACACTGCATATGGTGGTGAAGAAATCTGGGGTGACACCAGTGACCCAGCCTGGAATGCCTGGCTTAGCGCTGCTGTCCCGGTGAGGAACTTCCCAAGCAGGAGGGTGACATGCCTGGGTAGAAATGAAGCTGGCGTCCCTGGTGGTAAGACAGGAAGATGTGTGTAGTTCATGGTCAGGACACAGGAGACAGAGCCCTTGCGCTGAGGGGTAGAAGTCGGTGTATACATGCAGTGTAGAGGAACCACTCTCGTGGAAGGTGTGGCAGTAGTGAGCACTTGTGTAAGCCCCTCACCGCATCGGTTTGGCTATGGTATAGGCAGGGCTTACGGGGTGCGGGTGGGAGTGCTGAAGTGTTAGGACAGAGGTGTTCTTTTAGTCCCCAAGCTTAGTGGTGGGGAGAGGCAGCAGAGGAGTGAAATGACCAGACTCCCCAAATCCTGAATCAGGCAACAGTGAGTCCCAGATCCATGTCCATTGTGCCAAGATCACTGAGATCACAAACAGATGATATTGTGTCTCTATGCTTCCTCTCTAAAAAGGGTCCATTTGATGCAGAGATTCTTTGCACCTTCTAACAACCAGTCCATCCTAAAGGAGATCAGTCCTGGGTGTTCATTGGAAGGACTGATGTTGAAGCTGAAACTCCAATACTTTGGCCCCCTGATGCAAAGAGCTGACTCATCTGAAAAGACCCTGATGCTGGGAAAGATTGAGGGCAGGAGGAAAAGGGGACGACAGAGGATAAGATGGTTGGATGGCATCACTGACTCAATGGACATGGGTTTGGGTGGACTCCAGCAGTTGGTGATGGACAGGGAGGCCTGACGTGCTGGGATTCATGGGGTCACAAAGACTAGAACAGGACTGAGCGACTGAACTGAACTGAACAACCTTAAACTCCTTCAAAGTCACAGCCATCCATATTTGGGATATTCATAAGGCTTTTCTCCAGTGTGAACTCTCTGATGACAATGAAGATTTGAACTACCAATAAAACATTTCCCACATTCACTGCACTCATAAATTTCTCCAAGATGGATTTTCCTATGGGAACTGAGGTAGTGGATTTGGTAAAGGATGTCCTACATTCTCCAGGCTTATATAGCCTTTCTCCCCTGTAAATGCCCTGATGATACTGAAAGCCAGGCAGAAAAGTGTATGATTTCCCACATACTTTACACTCATAAGGCCTTTCTCCAGAATGAGTTCTCTGATGTTCAATGAAAGAGTACTTACAGGTAAAAGATTTATCATATTCCTTTCACTGATATGGCTTTTTTGCAGCGTGGATTTTCCTATGGTTATTGAGCTCCCAGCTTTGGTAAAATGTGCTGCAACTGAAAGATACTAAGTGTCACAACTAAGACCCATCTCAGCCAAATAAATGAATAAATACATATATATTTTTTAATGTGGGTCTGCCCATATCATATTTGCAGGATTTCTCCCCAACATGTTGCTTCTGGTGCTGCTGAATGTTGGCAGTGAAATAGAATTATTTCCCACGTGACCCACACACATACACGTACAGCAGTGTCTGCCTGCTGTTTGCTCTTTGTTCTTCAGCCAAATGCAAAATGTCTCTCAAGACTAGAATGCACATCTTACAAAGCCGAACCTTCTCAGGAGACAAACCTGTGCTGGATGTCCTCATCTGTGAGACTCCTTCTGCAATTTGCTCTGTTCAAAAGGTGTCTCCTTATCCTGAATTCCATGCCAAGAACCTGAAAACAAAGAAGTGGTAAAGAAGTCCTTGTTGACTTTTTTGGAGGGAGGGATGACATCACAAATCCATGTCGGACACTTGAAAGAACCACTGCCCAGGAGTATGTTCAGAAATAGGCTTGGAGTCAAATTGAGGAAGCAGCTGCAAGAATCGTAGGCTGCAGTGAAACCGGGAAAATTGGGAAGGAGTAGAAATGACAAAAGGTCAAGAAGAGACAAAGATGAGAGAAGTGATTTGTAGCCACTGGCAATGGCCCCATGACACTTGTCCAAAGGAAGAAAGTCATTCTTTCTGTTATGGCTTGAACACAGACCTGATATCAGGGAAGAAAGTCATTCTTTCTGTTATGACTTGAACACAAACCTGATATCAAGGAAGAAAGTCATTCTTTCTGTTAATACTTGAACACAAACCTGATATCAAGGAATAAAATCATTCTTTCTGTTATGACTTGAACACAAACCTGATATCAAGCCCTCACCCAGCTGCCGTTCATTTCCCCAGGTTACCTCTGAGCACTTTATGTTGAGACCAGAGTGACGTCCATACCATGAAGCCCCAAGAACTCTCCATTGCAAGCTGAAAGATTACATGGGACACAAACTATACAACTTCTAACTGAGTCAAGATGGGTGAATGGTAACACTGGCCCAGAGGAAGTCAGTACACAATATATGACATTTAAATATTACATTAAAAAAATCCAGTGGATCCAGGGAAAGGGATGGACAGCGGATAGAATTTAGGATTTTAGGAATCTATCTCCACCAAAATGTATTAATAATTGTACTAGCAGAGTCTAATTTATCTAACACTTTTGCAACTATGGAGCTTGCTGAATATCTGCAGTGTCCCACGAAACAGAGTTTGAAGAGATAAAGATTCACAACCAGAATCAGATATCACGTGGATGTTAAGATGATCACATTGGGAAAGAAAGTACAAAAATGACAAAATAAAATGAAAAACACCAGAACATTCAACACCAGTGGGAAAACTGCAGAAGGTTTGACATAAACATATGGAAACATGGCAAAGAGAAAAAGGAAAAAGAACAGAAGAAATTCTTGAGGCAATAATGATGAAGAAATTTCAATCAAATTAATGTTAGATACCAACCCGTAGATCCACAAAGCTCACAAGCCACCAGACAGATTGAATTTTAAGAAAACTACAGGTAAGTATATCACATTCAAATGCAGGAAATAAAAAAGAATCCTCAAAGAAGCCACAGAAATAAATGCCTTTTAGAGAAGCAACAAAAACAATGACATTTGAATTCTCCTCAGAAATCAGGCAAATAAGAATGGAGTGGAGTTAAAATATTTAAATTGCAGTGATTATGATGGGGTTTGGGGAGGGTGGATATCCCCAATCTAGAGTTTAATATCTATAACATTAATCTTTAAGAGTGAAGGTGAAATACTTTCTTAGACACAGAAAAATTATGGGAATATAGTAAAGGAAATTCTTCAGACAGATGAAAAATGACATCAATTAAAAATCTGGGTTTCAGACTTCCCTGATGGTCCAATGGCTAAGACTCCATGTTCCTGATGCAGGGGGCCTGGGGTCAATCCTGCCTGGTCAGGGAACTAGATCCCACATATTTCAACCAAGACCCTGTGCAGCCAAAATAAATAAAAATAAACACTTTAAAAAAAATCGGGGTTTCATAGGGAAAGTGAGAACATTAGAGAATTAAAAAATTTCACTGACATATAACTGCAATGGAACACTGTGTATCTTTAAACTGTATAACATGATTTGATCTTAGCTTCTCTGGTGGCTCAGATGGTAAAGAATCTGCCTGCAATGCAAGATACCTGGGTTCAATCGCTAAGTCAGAAAGATCTACTGGAGAAGGGAATGGCTACCCACTCCAGTATTCTTGCCTGGAGAATTCCATGGACAGAGGAGCCTGGCGGGCTACTGTCCTTCGGGTCACAACGAGTTGGACACAACTGAGCGACTAAGCACTGCATATACACTAACTAACAAGTTAAGTTTAGTTGACAGAGTTACAACTTTTTTCCCATGATGAGAACTTTTAAGAATCACTCTCTTAGAAACTTCTGAATATACAGTATAGTTTTTGGACTTTCCTGGAGGTCCAGTGGTTAGGACTCTACACTTACACTACAGAGGATGAGGATTCTATCCTTTGTCAGGGCACTAGATACCACAAACAACTCATCTAAATAAACAAACAGTTAATTATAAGATACAGTTTTGTTAGTGAGTCATCATGCTGTGCATTACATTAAAAAATTCATTCATCTTATAAGTAGAAACCTATAACTTCTGACACCCTTCACTTATTTTATCAATGGACCTTCCCCCTCTTTGGGAAGCATCAATTGTTAGTCTGTATCCAAGTTTGGTGTTGTTGATATTATTTTAAATATTCAACATGTTAGCCATTCCCTTCTCCATACAGTACAGTTAATCCTGGATCTAAATGGGTTAGAACTGCTTGGGTCCACTCATATATGGATATTTTTAAAACATGGATATTTTTCAATAAATACAGAGGACTACAGGATCTGTACTTGGAAGAATCATAAATACAAAAACTTCAGAATCAGAGAGCTGACTATGGGACTTCAGCATCCAATGATTTCAGTATAGGCAGGGGCTCCTGGAACCAATCCTCTGTGGAAGCAGAGGGACAATTGAGAAAAATTAAATTAAAAGGAAAAATAAAAAGGAAGAGAGAAAGAAATTAGGAGTTTTAAAAATTATAAGGTATTCAAATCACCCAGGAAGCCACACAGTGTTATATGAAAGTGGAATTCAGTTCAGTTGCTCAGTTGTGTTTGATATAACTGGATATATGGACACCTATTGACTACTAGTTCACTCCATCCAAAAACAACACATAACCTTCTCAGGCTGACATGCATAACATTCACAGGACAGACCACATCCTAACCCAGAAAATGTACATTTAACAACTTTGAAACAACAGAAATCATAGAATGTGTTTGTTTTCTCAGAGCACAGAGGAATTAACACTAGAAATCAGTAACAGAAAGACAGCTGGAAAAAATTCCAAAATACTAAGAATTAAACAATATACTTTCAAATAAAACATAAGTCAAAGAGGAATTCCCCAAAGAAGAAATTTTGAGATAAATTTTTAAGTATTTCAACACTTCAAAATATGTGACTACAGTGAAAGCAGTGTTGATAAGGCAATTTATCTATTTTTTTCTTTTTCTTAATATATATAATTTAACTACTGGACCAGCAGGGAATTTCCAAAAACATTGTAAGTACAGTTGACTTACAATGTTTCAAGCATGCAGCAAGATGATTCATTTATACATGTATATATACATTATTTTTGCAATTATTTTCCATTATAAGTTATTATAAGCTATTGTCTATAGTTCCCTGTGCTATACAGTAAACCTTAGCTACTTGTTGCATATCTATTTTAAAAATTAGAAATCTAGCATTCTAGCGATTTATAGCCCTGAATGCAGGCATCAGAAAAGACCTAAAATCAATTAGCTGTGCTTCTACCTTATGAAATCACAATAGGAAAAAAACTAAATCCAAAGGAAGAAGAAAAAAAAAACTTAAAAATCAACTCAGAAAAATCAACAAAGCCCCCCAACAGTTGGTTCTTTAATATGACTGACAAAATAAAAAATATTCTATTCCCTGTAAACATGAAAACAAGACAGGATGCAAACTAGTAATGAAGAAGGAATTCATAGGGCCTGGACTCCATCTGAGGCCTGTTCATGCTCATCGTGCTCGGCCACCTTTCCCGTGGACGCTGAACTCTGTGTTCAGTGCCTGTGAAACAGCAGCAGAAGGATAAGACCCCCTCCAGACGGGGGAGCCTTGAAGACTGTATCCAGGTTAGTCATCGCCTAAGAGAAGACATACACTAATCACCCCTTCCTCCAGACAGGATAAGACCCCCTCCAGACGGGGGAGCCTTGAAGACTGTATCCAGGTTAGTCATCGCCTAAGAGAAGACATACACTAATCACCCCTTCCTCCAGACAGCCTATAAAATTTTCTGTATCTATCAGAGTGTAACCTCGGGTTTATTGATTATTGGCTAATTGTTTGACTGTTTGAGCACATGAGCACATAGCACGTGAATGACGGGGTTATTAGGATCGTATTTTCCTTGGTTTATGTGAGTTTCAAGGAATTTGGAGTGGTGGGTTCAGACACATACACATGGGGTATAAAAGATTTTCACAAATGCTGGTGGGTCCTTGGCTAAGAGGAGACTCTGCCTTGGGCCCGCCGGTGTAATAAACTGCACTGCACTATCTGCACTGTCCTTCTGAGTGAGTTTGTTTCCCGGAACGTGTGGCTACAACACTGGGACACCCTCCACCTATCAAAGGTGTTTCTCCACTCCTGGGAATCTGTGGGAACAGGCAAACCATGAAAGAAAGTGACCAGAGTCATACTCCAGGGACTAGGACTTGCCAGGACTGGTGCCTGACACAAGAGCCAGGTAACCTTGATGCTGAGAAGGGCCCTGTGGGATTCCTGGGTGCAGAGGCCTTTTTGTCCTCCATTTCTTATGGTCAAGACTCTAGTCTCCATGACCTTCTCTCATTTCCATATAACAGAACAGTTGCTAATCAAAAGGGGAACAGCAAAGAAACCACCTGAAGCAAGATTAAAGAACCAGAGAATCTCATCAAGATTAGGAGACTGGATCACCTAAGATCCTGCACACATCCTAATGCAGTAAGCAACCCTACTACCCTTTTGAAACTTTGTGGAAGAAAGAATACAAGACTGTTACTGCCTTGATCCTTACTACATATAGCTGCCTGACTACATGCACGCATGCTCAATCACATCCAACTCTTTGTGACCTCATGGACTATAGCATGTTAGGCCCCTCTGTCCACGGGATTTTCCAGCCAAGAATACTGGAATGAGTTGCTATTTCCTTCTCCAGGGGATCTTCCTGTTAGGTAGGTAGAATAGGGAAAAGGAGTCCCAAATGGTGGTGGCTAAAAGACAAGGAAGGGAAAAGCCCGCGAAAATAGAACGAAAGGTCTGAGGACCAGAGTGAAGACTTCAGGTAGAACAAACAGCACTCCTGGCTAAGCCCAATTTGCATAGGGCAGGCCCAGGTGGAGGGAAAAAAAAACATACAAAAGGAGGAGCCAAAGCTCTTTCTCTCTCTCTCCCACGTGCATGCACTCTTTCTCTCTCTCTCTCTCTCTCTCTCTCTCTCTCTCTCTCTCTCGCCCTCCTCCCCCACGCACTCCTCCACTCTCTTCCCTTCAAGTCTTTGGGTTGGCATGCCCTCACGCTTTGAGGATGGATTATCCTGCTATCTTCTAAATAAAATAGAGCTATAACACTGATTTGCCTAATAGCTATAACACGGTTTGTCCAAGATCCAAGAGCTGTGATGCACCGAGGGCTTTAATGTCCATCGCTCCAAATCTTTGTTGTGATGAGACAAAGAACCGAGGAACATACACTCACATGACATTCCCAACCCAGAGACTGAACCTGTTTCTTGCATCCCCTGCATTGGCAGATGGATTCTTTCCACTGTGCCTCCTGGGAAGCCCATCTGACTACATAACCTTTCCCTACTCAGCAGGAAGCAGGGGCACACAGTTCTTGAAGTGCTAGGTACTATGTTTCCCTTTTGCCTGGCAAAGTTATAAAGCCACTCTTTCTCCTCCATGAACTAAAAAGATGCACAATGTTGAGAGTCACACGTTAAACTATTTGGGGCAAAATGAGGACTGCAGCCTCAGAAACAACAGCACTTCTAATAGCCCTGAGAGAATGTTCCAAAGAGGCAGTGGCAGAAGGTCAATATATAAGATTTTGGTGAAGGGTGAGTTCCATACAATCTGGCACTTAAGAATGGTTTTCTGCTAGTCATGAGGAACTGATGTCACCATGAAGGGATTTCGTGTTTTTCTAGATATGAAGAGATGCTAGGATTGGGATCATGAAATCAGTTCCAGAAAATATCTAACTATCTAAAAGACCTGTTCCACCAGTTTCCCTGGAGCACAAAGTGCCTCACTGTGTACCCTGAATTCCCCTCAGGGGGTACTGAAGCTGGGCAGTTAGAGCAGCACAGGGTTCAGTCTCTGCAGAGGCAGAGGGCAAATGCTTTTGTTGCTGCTGTTCAATCGCTGGCAGATAGTCTTGTGTATGCAAGCTAAGTCACTTCAGTCGTGTCTGATTCTTTGTGATCTTATAGACCGTAGCCTGCCAGATTTGTCTGTCCGTGATTGGGTTGCCATTTCCTCCTCTAGGGAATCTTCCTCACCCAAGGATCAAACGTTTGTCCCTTGCATCTCCTGCGTTGGCCAGCAGGTTCTTTATCACTAGCACCACCTGTGAAGCCCACCAAATGCTCTTGCAAGTGCCAATTTGTAGCTGACGCTGCCATAACTCTGTCACAGTATTCCTGTTTGGCATTGGTGCCCAGAGCCAAGATTCTGGCAACAACCTCAGGTTGACTGGCTAACATCTCCTCCATGCCTCAGTCCTCAGTGCTATTGCTTATCAGTTGTGACCTTGAAAAAGCCACAACTTCCCTCTCCCTCAAATTCCTCATCACCTCTTACAGACTGTTCTTCCACTGAACAGGTTTTCCAGAGTTTTTCAGTATCTAACTTAGATCGTGTCCTTCCTCTACTCAAAACTCTCCTCCACTCCCGCGGCCCTGAGAAAAATAATACAACCTCTTATCTGCCACTCCATGTGCAGCCTGGCCTCAGATGTGACTTGCAGAAGCAGGATGGACTCAGGATTCCAGATGTTCCTGCTGCAGTTCCATCTCCAAGCCTCACCCACACAGCAGTGGTGCTCAGAAATAGAGACACCACTCCTGAAGGCCTCCCTGCCCTGGACCAACGGGGCAAAATAAAGCAGAGTGAGCAGGCGCCTCTCACTCGAGGCATTCCTATTATGGTGCTGACACAAGCAGGGGAGAACCCTGAGCACGCAGCCTTTACCTGCGGTGGGGCCGGCACCTCTACTGCCGCCATCGCAGCCCGGGCAGGGACCCGAGTGGCGACAGTAGGACGACTAGGTCGGATTCTGCACGTTATTCCCGGCCAATGGTGAAGTCTGCGACCTTGTGCCTTACGAACAAAACCTCCACTTCCGCCTTTGGCCCCCCACCTGCCTCCCCACATCTCACTGCAGAGTTTCTGACCAGATCCACAGTTTCAACAACAATCAAATCTGCGCCTAACGACAAAAAAGCTACATGTTCTAACGGTTCCCACTCTTCCTTAGAAAGGATGGATTCCTTCTCCAGCCCTAGAGGTCACTTCTCAGCTCTCTTGGCAATTCATCTTGGCTTTTTCTGCCCCAATGTTTCAGGTGTGGACCATTCGTCCTTGAGGCCTGAGAACTACATTACCCAGAAGTGTTGCGCCATGGAGCAGTGACGTTTATCCAATGAAAATACACAAAGGGAGCGTTTCCGGGGAGGGGCTCCGGTATCTTCCTGGCGGACATTTTGATTCCTCTTAAGTCTGTGGAGCCGGGCGGAAGGTCTGAGCGTGTGTTGTTGGGAGGCCTATTAACAGGCCGAGAGCGCAAGTGGCATCTTCGAAGGCACTGCAGAGGGGGCGGCGTAAGAGTTGGGACGCTGCCGCCTGCAGGGCGTGTCCGTGCCAAGTCCGACCTGACCTGTGCATGGTCGCCGCACCGCTCTGTGGAAAGACGCTCTGATGGCGGTGCCTGCCTTGAAGGACCCCGGTCAGGTAAGTGCGGTGAGTTCCGGGCTCTCCCGCTGCCCGTTTCCCCACCAGAATGTGAACGCCCCACGTGAGCAGGTCCCCGCTCACGTTGTTTGTGGCCTTATAAAACGTACAACTCAGAAGCTGAGTTATGTTTTATTCCGTGTGGATTTTTAGGATCTCCAGCTCAAGAAACATCTCAAGGAACCCTGGGAGGTGACGGGAGAAACTGTTGCAGGAAGGGGGACCCCCTCCAGGGCCCCAAAGTGGGCTCTAACACTCGGAAGTGAATTGTTTGAGGAGACACTTGTGCTGGCAAAACAAGAGATTTTACTGGGGAGGGGCTCTGGGTCAGAGAGCAGTAGGGTAAGGGAACCCAGGAGAACTGCTCTGCCACGTGGGTTGCAGTCTGGAGTTTTATGGTGAGGGGATTAGCTTCGGTTGTCTTTAGCCAGTTATTCTGACTCAGTCCTTCTGGGTGGTGCACGCCTTGTTTAGCCAAAAATGCCAGTGAGGAGGATTCTGGGAAGTGGTTGGACACCTGATGTCACTTTTTTACCTTTCTTGATCTTTCCCTGTTGGTGGTGGCTTATTAGTTCCAGTGTTCCTTACCAGGACCTCCTGTTGTAAAACAACTTAAGCAAAATAGTTACTATGGTACCTGGCCAGGGCAGGCGATTTCAGTCAGTGTGCTTTCCCTAACAAAGCCAGTGTATATATAGGTTTTGCAACAAAGGGCAGGTGTTTGAACATCAAAAGATTATTGTTAAGGAAAGTCAGGTAACCCAAGTTAAAGAATTAAGCACTTTTCTGTGTATGGAAAGATGTGAGTCTGGGCTCAGTGAAATCCCTTCTGTCGTGGCAGTCTGAGCTCTAGTGGAAAAAGAATTTCCAGACACGAAGCATTTTAGACTAGAGCGTATTTATTGAGAACAAAGAGGAGAGGTGGAGAGGGGTGCTGAAAACACCGAAGACGGGCTTCCTAATTGACCAGGGAGAGCCGCCAGGAGACTATTAGAACAGCGGGTGGCTCAAGGGCTTGTCGACTATTTTTATAGCCTCAAGGAAAAGAAAATCCCTCTGGACAGGGGTGATGTTAGGTCAATAGTCAGGATTCTGTATATTGTGTCTTATGGAGGCTGGAGCTGGCTGGTTAGGAACAGAATGGCTCATAACAAACATGACAGTGGTTGCCCTGGAGCTTGGCTAATTACGGAGAAACTGTCCTCTCATCTCAGTATAGAGCTCCACAACTCCAGATAGCACCTCGGCTATCTGGGGCCAACATCCTGTGTTTTCACATCCTGAGTTTCTCAGGACTCGGCATAGGAGTGACTGTAGTCTGCTGGCTGCTAAATGGCAGGTATTCTCCTTCCTGAACTCCCTTAGGGCTCACTGGCTCACACTAGAGGGCTGCAATCGCCGATCACTGTGACATCTTTTTTGTTTACTGATATGGCAGGAAATGTCCCGTTTTTCACACTTTATCTCATATGCCTGGCCCAGCCGCAGTGAGGCCTTCAGGGGTGCTGTCCCTCTTTCTGACCACAGGTGTAATGAGGTGTGGGTGAGGCTTGGAGATGCAACTGAACCAGCAACATTGGGGAACCTAGAGTCCATCGTGTTTCTTCAAAAAACGAAGTTCGAGGCCAGGCTGCAAGTGGAGTGGCAGATGAGAGGTTGTACCTTTCTTCTTAGGGCACTGGGAGTGCTGGAGAGTTTTGAGTAAAGGAAGCACATGCTCTCTGGGCTTTTAAAAGTTCGCCAAGGCCTGTTCAGTGGAAGAAAAGTCTGTAGGGGTTGATGAGGACTTGAGCAATGGGAAGTATGGCTTCTCCGAGCTCACAGCTGATGAAAGGTAGTACTGAGGATGGAGTCACACAGTAGATGTTAGCCAGTCAGCCTGAGGTTATCTGGCTATGGTACCAGGCAGCTGCCCTGGCAAGTCCTGAGCCCCTGGAGCACTGCCCTGGTCACGTTCCTCTGTGGTCTGCATGTCCCACAGATTCCCACAGCTGCAGGAGAGCATTCAGTAAATGGAGGCTGTCCATACTCTCATGTACACATTGTCTGTATTTGAGGAGGGTCTTGGGGCTCTTAACCTGACATTCTCCCAACACTTTGGTTTGGGGACCTCAGCAACCCTGTGTCTGAGGTAGTGAGTGCACACTGGTTCTGTGGAGGAATTATGGAACCATTGAAACCCGTTGAAACCCGTATCAGTATGTCGAAGTGCTTTGAGGTAAGGCTAAGCTGCTTAAGGTGAGTGCAGGTCTTTTTTTTCTGGTGGGAATAAACAACAGGGAAGAGCAGAATTTCAGCTTGAAGTTAAATGCCTGTGTGTTCCAGAGGCAACAGGAAGTTCAGATCAGAGGAGGGAGTATTTCTTCCCCAGGTATCAGGAGACTCTTATCAGGTTGGACAGTAGGGGAGATGTGTGAGAAGATGGAAAATGTGAGACTGTTCATGATTTTATTTGTCCCTGTTACACCAGAGCCATGTGACCTTTGAGGATGTGGCCGTGTACTTCTCCCAGGAAGAATGGTGTCTTCTTGATGAGGCTCAGATACAACTGTACCTTGATGTCATGTTGGAGAACTTTGCGCTTGTATGCATGCTGGGTAAGGCCCCACTCCCTCCCCTATCCTCTTGAGCTCGGCTCTGCCTTTCTTCTTTTCCCTAGGGACAGCTCTGTCTGTCTTACATGTGGTCTGTGGTTACCAAGTATCTGATATTTATTTGTGCCTGTCTGTACAGAAGAGTGTTGGCACTGACATGGGCACTACTAAACAGATGGTGAGCTATTCTTCCCACAACCGTTTTCAAGGTTCCAGTTTCCCTACATACATCCCTGCAGCTTTACTTTTTGTCTTTTGATGATTACCATCTAATGGATGTGTAGTGGTATATCTTTACCATTTCCATTGCATTTCCTTTGTGGTGTGCTTATTGGCCATTTGTATATCTTTTTTTTTTTTTGGTCCAAGCCATGTTGACTTCTGGGATCTTAGTTCTCCGACCAGGGATTGAACCTGGGCCTAATGGCTGTGAATGTGTAGAGTCTTAACCACTCTACTGTCAGGGAATTCCCGTGTATAGCTTTCAAAAATATCTATTCAGGTCCTTTTCCCATTTTTTTCATCAGATTGGATTTTTAGTTGTTGAGTTCTAGACTTCATCCATATATTCTGGATATTAATTCCTTGTTGTACTCAGTGGTTGCCTTTTTACTATGTTTATAGTTCCCTGTGATGTACAATAGGTCAGTTTTTTCCTTTTACCCCATACCTTTCTTGAGGTATAATTGACAGATGACATTAAGTTAAAGGTATGAAACAAACAAAAAAAATGTTCATTTTTTTCCTTGAGGTTCAGTATCTTGTTTATTCTTTTGTTGCTTGTGCTTTTGTTGTCATAGACAAGAAATCATGCCCAAATCCAACATTTTGAAGCTTTTGCCCTTTGTACATGTCTTGGTAGATTTATAACTAAATATCACTTTCTTTTTCTCTTTTTTTGTACTAATGTACATGGTATTTAGTTTTTAGCCTCAAATTTCAGTTTTTTGTGGGGGTGGTATGAAAGGCAGTGATTGGTTTTTATATTGTAACTTTGTATCCTGAAAACTTTGTTGTTTTTTAGTGAAAGCAGGCTTATTTAGAGAGATACACCCAGAATGTGGGCCAAGAGTGGCCTGTAATTACTTTTTGTTCTAGGATATTTTTGGCAGGGTGTCTATATTCGGTGTTTTTGACATACTGATGATGTCATCTGAGAATGAAGACAGTTTTACTTCCTTCCCAATAAGTATACCTTTTCCTAATTAAACTAAAAAGTTTCTAAACAGCAAAAGAAACTTAACAAAATCAAAGGGTAACCTACCTAATAGGAGAAAATATTTGCAAGCATATATTTAAGGGGTAAATATTCCAAAATATAAGAACCTACATAACTGGATACCAATCAATATATCTTTTAAGTATTGATAGGTATTATGTTAACTGACTTTCAAATGTTAAACCACTTTCACTTGCTCAGTTGGTCATGGTATATAATTCTTTTTATATAGTTTTTTAATCAATTTTTAAAAGTTGTTAAATTTTTTGTGTCTATGTTCATGAAAGACATTATTCTATAGTTTTCTTTTAATGTTTTGGTTTGGTATTAAAGTAATACTGGCCTCAAAGAATGAGTTGGGAGCTATTCCATTTGTTTCTATCTTCTGAAAGAGATTATAGAGAATTGTATAATACATTCTCTCATTACATGTTTGGAAGAATTTTCTTTTTGGCCACACTGCATAGCATGAAAAATCTTAGGCCCTGACCAGGAATTGAATGCATGCCCCAAGCAGTGGAAGCCCAGAGCTTAACCGCTGGAACCCCAGTGAGGCCCCCTGATTGATTTTCTTTAATTGACGCAGACCTATTCAGATTATCTACTGTGTGGGTTTTGGTAGACTGTCTTTCAGGGAATTGATCCCTTGCATCTAGGTGACCAAATTCATAGGGTTGGAGATTGCTCACATTTTTCGTTATTATTATTTTACTCTCCATGGCATCTACAGTGATGTTTCATTTTGAATTTTTTGTGCTATTAATTTGTGTTCTCTGTTTTTATTCTCATGAGCCTGATTCAACTGCTATGAACATAGGAGTCTATATGTTTTTGAATTAAAATTTTTGGCTGGATATATGCCCAGGAGTTAAACTGCTGGATCATAATGGCAACGTACTTTTAACTTTTTGAGGAACATCTATACTGTTTTTCATAATGGCTACACCAACAGCATCTGTTATTTGTAGACTTTTGTTTTAATATGTGTGTGTGTGAGTATTTGGCTATTCTGGGTCTTAATTGGGACACCTGGGAGCTTTTAGGTGCTACATGCAAACTCTTATCTCAAGCTTGTGGAATCTTAATTCCCTAACCAGGGATGGGATCTGGGCCCCCTGCATTGAGAGCATGAAGTTTTCTTTTCCCTTTTTTTGGTAAGCAAGGGAGCATGGAGTCTTAACCATTGGACCACCAGGGAAGCCCCTCTAGACTTCGTAATAATGGCGTTCTGCCTGGTGTGAGGTGGTACCTCATTGTAGTTTTGATTTGCATTTCTTTCTTTCGTTTTTCTTTTTGCTTTTCAGTTTTGGAAGTTTCTACAAAGAAAACATCAAGCACAGAGATTCTTTCCTCAGCTGTGTCCAGTGTATCAATAAGCCTATCATATTCATTCTTCATGTCTGTTACAGTCTTTTTGAGTTCTTTCTTTGAATTTCCATTTCTCAAATGTCCAACTCTTTGTGACCCCATGGACTGCAGCATGCCAGGCCTCCCTGTCCATCACCAACTCCCGGATTTCACTTAGACTCATGTCCATCGAGTCAGTGATGCCATCCAGCCATCTCATCCTCTGTCGTCCCCATCTCCTCCTGCCCCCAGTACCTCCCAGCATCAGGGTTTTTTCCAGTTAGTCAACTCTGCATGAGATGGCCAAAGTTTCAGCTTTAGCATCATTCCTTCCAAAGAAATCCCAGGGCTAATCTCCTTCAGAATGGACTGGTTGGATCTCCTTGCAGTCCAAGGGACTCTCAAGAGTCTTCTCCGACACCACAGTTCAAAAGCATCAATTCTTTGGTGCTCAGCCTTCTTCACAGTCCAACTCTTCACATCCATACATAACTACTGGAAAAACCATAGCCTTGACTAGACGGACCTTAGTCGGCAAAGTAATGTCTCTGCTTTTGAATATGCTATCTAGGTTGGTCATAACTTTTCTTCCAAGGAGTAAGCGCCTTTTAATTTCATGACTGCAATCACCATCTGCAGTGATTTTGGAGCCCCCCAAAAATAAAGTCTGACAACTGTTTCCACTGTTTCCCCACCTATTTCCCATGAAGTGATGGGGCCGGATGCCATGATCTTAGTTTTCTGAATGTTGAGCTTTAAGCCAACTTTTTCACTCTCCTCTTTCACTTTCATCAAGAGGCTTTTTAGTTCCTCTTCGTTTGTCCAAACTCCCAACTCTACCAAACATTAATCAGCATATATATCATACTTGTTTTGTATTTCCAGTGTGATGAATGTGTTGGTAAGATGTGGAGAAGGGAAGCCTGCACAGTACTGGAAGCATTCATAGCATGTTTACTTATCAGTCTTTTAATGAGCTTGTGTGTCTGGCCTGTGAACTTCACAAGTTACTTTTGATTTATTTTCCTTCCGTTAGGTGGGACAGCCATGTGTAGAGAGGGCTGGAACTGAGCACTTGTTTTTCTTGTCAGTTACCTTATTAAGAAGAACAGAATGTTCTGGCTGTTTTATTTGTCTGATCTTTATCATTTCCTTTTTCATAATGCTTTGTCTATTTAGCATGTGTTTTGTTGTGTTTTTTTTTTGTAGTTCATCAAGTTGTAAAGATTATGATATTTCTTTTTTTAATATTAGCATTTATTGCTGTAGATTTTCTCCTTAGTACTGCCTTTGCTGCATCCTGTAGTTTTAGTATGTGGTGTTTTGTTTACATTGGTCTATTTAATATTCTCTGATTTCCCTTGTGATTATTTTCTTGAACCTATTTATTTCCAGAAATTTGTAGATATTTCAGTTTTCCATATGTCATGTTATGGATCTTGATTCTGTTGTGGTTAGAGAGGATAGTTGGTATAAACTTTATCCAATTAAATCTGTTTTTCCTATCCATTACTGAGAGTATTGAAATTTCCAAATATTATTGTAGAACTATCTATTTCTCCTCTTGATTGTCAGTTTTTGCTTCATGTATTTCAGTGATCTACTATTGAGTGTGTGACTGTTTATACCTACTGCATCATCTCACACTGAATTCCCACAATGTATGTCCTTCGTAGTCTTTGTAGATTTAAAATCCTTATTGTTTGATAGGATTTATAGCTACTCCTGTGTGCTTTTTGTTACTATTTCCACAGAATATCTTTATCTACCTTTCAATTTCAACTTGTGTTTTGTCGACAGCATACAGTTGTTGTTGTTGTTGTTGTTGTTGTTGTTGTTGTTGTTGTTGTCATCTTGGATTGTGCCACACAGCCTGTGAATTCTTCCTTCTGTGACCAGGGATTGAACCCATGCCCTCAGCAGTGAAACTGCGGAATCCTAACCCCTGGACTGCCAGGGAATTTCCTGGATCGTCTTTTTGAATCTATTCTGCCAGTCTGTGTTTTGCTCAGAGAGGTGAATCTATTTATTTAGAGCAGTTATTGATGAGAGATTTTTTTTTTCATCTTGCTCTTTGTTTTCTATATAAGCCTTGGAGCTTTGTCATTCCTTACTTTTTGTTATTTTTTCCTTTTGTATTTAGTTGATTTTTTTTTTGGTAGTGAAATATCTTAATTCCCTTTTCATTTCCTTTGTATACATTATAAAACTTCTTTTTTTTTATTTACCATGGGGATTACATTTAATATCCTAAAGCTAGAGCATACTAATTTTAATTTATACCAGCTTACCATCAATAAAATTTCTGGGAATTCCCTCGTGGTCCAGTGGTTAGGGCTCTGCAGTCTCACTGCCATGAGCCTGAGTTCAATCCATGGCCTGGAACTAAAATACTAAGAGCTGTGCTAGCAGGCACCCCCCCCCAAAAAAAA
>SJYF01000879.1:1639502-1656569 GCA_006410515.1 Procapra przewalskii
CCCCCCAAAAAAAAAAAAAAAAAAAACTTTTTTTCTGCTTCTGTACAGCTTTATCTGTATCATTTTACTCATTAGTGTCTTTTTGGTTCAACCTGAAGGACTCCCTTTAGCATTTCTTGAACTTCCTCATCTTTGTTTACCTGGGAATATGCTAATTTCTCCTTCATTTTTGAAAGAATCTTGGTTGGCAGGTTTTTTCCCTTCAGCCATCTGAACATATCAGCCCACTGTCTTCTGGCCTTCTCAGATTTCCCATGAGAAATCTGCTGATGATATTGTTTGGGACCCCTTGTTTGTGATGAGTCACTTCTCTCACTGATTTCAAGATTCTCTGAGTTTCAGCAGTTCAGATTATAGTGTGCCACAATGTGGGTCTTGTTTATTCTGCTTGAAGTTCATTTATGTTCTTGGGTGTTTACATTCATATCTTGCCTCAAATCTGGGATGTTTTTCTGCATTGAATTTCTCTAGTGATTTTTTTTCACTTCAGCAGTTGTACTTTTCAGCTCCCAAATTTCTCTTTTTTTTTTAATACTTACTATCAAAAAGGGGGGGGGGGGCAAAACAACTTGCTGTATCTTTATTGTTAGTTCCATTTTGTTGAGGCAGCTTAAAAAAATTTTTTTTCGTTCATTTGTTTATCAATTTGAACATCTTTTTCAGACATAATCTTTTTCTAGTCACTGTGGGCTCTACCGGTGGCACAGATAATAAAGTATCCACCTGCAATGCAGGAGGCCTGGGTTAGAAAGATCCCCTGGAGGAGAGTGTGGCAACCCACTCTAGCATTCTTGCCCGGAATCCCCGTGGACATAGGAGCCTGGAAGGCTGCGGTCCATAGGGTTGCAAAGAGTTGGACGTGAGTGAGCGACTAAGCACGGTTACCAGCTGTTCTTTTTGTACCTTTTCATCAGGTACAGCGGCTGTTGATTGTTATTGTCCTTTCTTTCTTTGTATGCCTTGTTTTTGTCGTTGAAAACTGAACATTGGCATCTTATGGTTGTAATTCTGGAAATGCTGTGCTTGCCATTAACCAGGGCTTGGGGGGGGTTCTCCTTGTTTTTGATGTTTTTAGGGTGTCTCTTTCCTGTATATTGACATGAGATGTAAACTGATAGGCTTTTCAGTGTGCTTTTCCTTGGGGGTGCACCATGACTTAAAATTCCACAATATAAGTGGTTGTCTTTTATGATTTTTTTATTATTCATTTTTGTCTGTGCGAGGTCTTTGTTGACACATAGGCTTTTCTCTAGTTGTTGTGAGCAGAGTCTACACTCTAGTAGTGCACGGGCTTCTCATTGCTCTGGCTTCTCTTGTTGCAGAGCACGGGCTCAAGAGTATGTGGGCTTCAGTAATTGTGGCACATGGGCTTAGCCGCTGTGGCTCCCAGGCTCTAGAGCACAGGCTCAGCAGTTGTGGCACATGCGCGTAGTTGCTCCACAGCATGTGGGTGGGATCTTCCCAGATGGGAGGTTAAACCTGCGTCTCCTGCATTGACAGGCAGATTCTTCACCACTGAGCCACCAGGGAAGCCCAGTGTTTGCTTTTGTTTGCCTTAGTCCTCAAATGTTTCGCTCTCAAAAGGGAAAAACAGAAAAATGAAGAGCAGGAGGTGAGACACTGGCCCTTAAAATCTTCAGCCAGAGGGGGAAGAGATTTGTGTATCGGTGGTACCGTTTACAGCAATGGGTGTCCTCCTCTGTATTACTCACATGCATTCAGGAGCAGCAGCCAGCAGTCAGACTAGATCACTGACATTTGGAGGACTGTGAAGTGAAGTCGTTCAGTCCTGTCCGACTCTGCAACCCCAAGGACTATAGCCTGCCAGGCTCTTCCATCCGTGGGATTTTCCAGGCAAGAGTTCTGGAGTGGGTTGCCGTTTTCCTCTCCAGGAGATCTTCCCAACCCAGGGGTCAAACCCAGGTCTCCCGCATTGCAGGCAGATGCTTTACCCAGGGAACTAACTAGGTCCTCATTTTCCACGCTGGCTCATGAAAAGTATGTGCAGTCTGCTCTAGAAACATGTACACGGTAGCCTGCCATGGCACTTTGGGTTGAGGAATGGGTAGCTCCAGAGGCTAAGAACTGAACTTTACTGAAATAAATCTAACTTGGGAAACTGCAGATCTTCAGTAGATTCGAGTTCCAAGAGCTGCCATTGGACTCTGTCAGCACAGTTACTGTGGAGGCGAGAGACGGGACCCTGATATTTTATATTCCATCTGCTGCACACCCTTTCCTCTGGTTCCATCAGAGCTTCTTTTGAAGAATTTAAATATTGTCCCCTTTTGTGTGCTGAGTTCTGGACTGGTGTTGGCCACTCACCTGACCTGCTCTTCTATTAAGAGTTGTATCATTTGCCTCCCATGTAGTTGTTGAACTGAGTGGACAGTCCTTCATGATTCGCAGGATGGACATGATTCTGGTCTCAGCACAAAGCACTCTCAGGTAGCCTGGTCAAGTTGAATGGCAGCTGGGATAGCTTCATGTCAGGTCTGTGTTCAAGTCATTCCAGGAACCCAGCTGAGTAGGGCCTTTAGTGTGATTGCCAGTGGCCACAAGTCATTTCTATAGTCTTTTCTCCATTCTTGACACTACCAACTTACAATTTCTTCTACTTCTCATTATTTATTTACACATTTATTTTAATTTTGGCTGGATCTTCATTGCGTTGCAAGGGCTGTCTATAGTTGTGGCAAGTGGGGGCTACTCTTTGTTGTGGTAGACGGGCTTCTCATTGTGGTAGCTTCTCTCATTGCAGAGCGTGGGCTCTAGGCCTGCAAGCTTCAGTAGTTGTAGCACACAAGCTCAGTAGCTTTGCATGGTATTGGTTGCTGCACAGCATGTGAAATCATTGTAGACCCAGCCTCGAATCCATGTCCCCTCAATTGGCAGGTGGATTCTTACCCACTGTGGCACTGGGAAAGTCCTACTTCTCATTTTTATTCTGACTCCAGCCTGGGATTAATTCCCTACCACCTCTCTAAACCGTTTATTTTATTGGTCTTCACAGTGTTTCCTCCAGAGTTATTTTCTGACACTGTTTATGTCCTGAAACATGGGAGTATCCCTCAATATTCCTTAAACACCAGATACCTGTTCCAGTCAGATTTTCTGAGGCCTGGAGATACAGTTCTGCAGAGAAAATGTCACTAGCAGTTGTGGTCCAGGCAGAAGCTATTGATAAGAGTGAACTGTAGAAAAGGCCTTTCATCCTTGCTCCATACCCAATCCTTGTGTCCTGTGTTTGCTGAGACCTCATCTGTTCTGTAACCTTAAAGCCCTGTAACACAGCAGCTGCTTCCTCAGTCTGACCCCAACTCCATTTCCTGAACACAGTCTTGTGGACTTGCTCTTTCAAGTGTCAGATGTACAGTTGTAACGGTGGCATTTCCCTGTACTAAACTCAATATGGACTTCACTGTTGTTTTCAGGTTCTTGGCCTGGAGTTGGGGATGAAGAGACACCTTTTGAACAGAGCAAACCTGCAGGAGTGTCGCAGATTGGGACTCCCAGGACAGATTCGTCTGCTGAGAAGGTCCAGCCCTGTAAGATATGCATCCTGGTCTTGAGAAACATTTTGCACTTGACTGAAGAGCAGGGAACAAATAGTGGACAGGAGGCAAACACATGTGGGGCACATGGGAAACAGTTCTGTTTCACTGCAGACATTCAGCAGCACCAGAAGCACCACACAAGAGAGACTCTTTTACAACATGTTATGGGGAAACTCTCATTTTTGAAGAGCTGCACAATCCATGCATCAGGAAGTCTCTGCCCACACAGTGAGATTGGGAAGGAATTCGTGGCCAACATGGGAATTCAGCCACAGGCCCAACACACCAGGAATCAACAAAACAACAGTAAGGACTGTGAAGCTGTTTTTCATAGTGGAAAAAGTCATCAGAGCTCGGGAGAAGGCAGGAAAGCCTCCAGCCGCACAGACATAGTTGTTCAAGATGAGAGAATCCTCACTAGTGAACGGTCTTGTGAGTTCACAGGCGGCACTCACAAAAGTAACCATGTTCAGCACCAGAAAGGTCACATTAGAGAAAGGTCTTCCGAGTGCACTGAATGTGGGAAATCCTTTGGCCAAAGAAAGTATCTCAGGATTCATAGGCGAATCCACACTGGAGAAAGGCCTTATCAGTGCAAGAAATGTGATAAATCTTTTACCTATAAGAACCGTTTCATTGGACATCAGAGAATTCATACCGGAGAAAGGCCATATGAATGCCCTCAATGTGGAAAATGTTTTACCCATCAATCCTCTTTCTATGTACATCAAAGAATTCACACTGGAGAACGGCCTTATAAGTGCAATGAATGTGGGAAATCTTTTATCAACAACTCCAATTTCCATAGACATCAGAGAATTCACAAAGGAGAAAGGCCTTATACCTGTAATGTATGTGGGAAATCTTTTATAACTGTGGCTGGCATCCGATATCATCAGAAAGTTCACAACAGGGAAGTGCTGTATAAGGGCAGTGACTATGGGACATCCTTTAATCAGATGCACCACCTCAGTTCCAGTAGGAAAATCCACACTGGAGAAAGGCCCTATGAGTGCAGTGAATGTGGGAAATCTTTTACTGCTAGCTCTAGCCTTTGGTATCATCAGAGAATTCACAGTGGAGAAAGGCCTCATGAGTGTAGCGAATGCGGGAAATCTTTCATTGTTAGGTTGAGCCTTCGCAATCATCAGAGAGTTCACACTGAAGAAAGGCCTTATAAGTGCAGTGAATGTGGAAAATGTTTTACTAGCCGTTCGAGCCTTCTTCGTCACCGGAGAGTTCACAACGGAGAAAGGCCTTATGAGTGCAGTGAATGTGGGAAGTCTTTTACTGCTAGCTATGGCCTTCGGTATCATCAGAGAGTTCACAGTGGAGAAAAACCTTATGAGTGCAGTGAATGTGGGAAATCTTTTACTGCTAGCTCTAGCCTTCGGTATCACCAGAGAGTTCACAGTGGAGAAAAACCTTATGAGTGCAGTGAATGTGGGAAATCTTTTACTGCTAGCTATGGCCTTCGGTATCATCAGAAAGTTCACCATTGAGAAAAACTTTATGAGTTCAATGAATGTGGGAAATCTACTCCTGGCTCTAGCCTTCGGTATCATCAGAGTTCACAGTGGATAAAGGACTTTGAGTGCAGTGAATGTGGGAAATCTTTTTATTAATAAGTCCAATCTTCTTGATCAGAGAATTCACACTAGAGAAAGGCCTTTTTGAGTGCAGTGAATGTGGAGAATCTTAATAGTAGATCAGGTCTATTTGGTTATCAGAGTTCACACTGGAGAAGGGGACTCACGTATGCAGGTAATGAGGAGAGCACTAGCGTTGGAGTTGGGGGTCATAACAGCGTGGGAGGACATAAGTACAGTCATCAGGCAGCAAATGGACCATTTCTAGGGAGGGATTTGAGGTACAGAGGGTGAGTTTTCTAATTATTACCTCCCAGCAATGGACAGATATTTGGGATTCAATGTCAGGTTGCCTATTTCCAGGACAAGGGGAGTCTGGTCACTGTGATCCTATCCCTTCCAATCCAGCTTTGGGAACTCAAAGAATACCTAATCCATCCTCTGTCCCTGCCCCCCTCCTCAAGAGTCCTGCTCATACACTGCACTCCATGCTAAGTGGTCATGACTATCCACTGGAAAGCAACATTCGTGGTTTGCCTGTGAATGAATGATCCCATTATCTACCTGGTAATGCTCTGTTCCCAGCACCTCCATGCCACAACATTGCACTGGGTTTAGGGCAGCCAAGAGTGGAAAAGAGACTTGTATGATACTGTATGATATCTCTTATGTGCAACTTAAAAACAATACAAAAGAATACACATGAAAAACAGAAATAAACTCAGGTTTAAGGGCTTCACTGGTGGCTCCCTGATAAAGAACCTGCCTGCCAGTGTAGGAGATGTGGGTTCAATCCTGGGTCAGGATGATCCTCTGGAGGAGGAAATGGCAACTCACTCCATTATTCTTGTCTGGAGAATCCCATGGACAGGGGAGCCTGACAGGCTACAGTCCATGGGGTCTCAAAGAGATGGACATGACTTAGCAACTACACAGATACAGAAAACAACTAATGGTTATCAAAGGAGAGACAGAAATGTGATGGGACAAGTTATGTGTATGGGATTAAGAGATTAAAAACTATTTATAAAACAAGTTTATACTGTATCAGATAAAGAATTACAGCCATTATTGTATAATAAGATTTGGTAGAGTATAATCTGTAAAATAATGAGTCACTCTGCTGTACACCTGAAACTAGTGTAATATTGTAAATCTACTGTAATTAAAATTTTTACTTTTTTCTACTGTATAATTTTTTAAATTAAAAATAAAAATTTTTAAAATAAAAGGTGAATTTTCCATGGAGAATTGTTAAGATTGTATTTTCTGGATGGTACAATCCACCAGACATTTATTAAAGCGAGTATCTATGAAAGTGATTTGTATTATTTATGAGATGGTCAGTCAGGTGTGGCTACAAGAAAAAAACAGGAAAACAGTAATGCTCACAGATCCTGGAAACACATGGGAAAGTTATCAGGATAGTCATGAGACATAAGGCAGGAGTGGGGAGTGTTCAGACCACTGTCTGTTGAGGTTCTGTGAGAAAGGCCTGGCAGAGCGGGGTAAACAATTTAGGATTGCTTGCTTTGAATAAGTTTGGACTTAATGCTATAGGGGTGGCCTCTAGTTGCTTGGTGCTTGGTGCTGTGATGATGAAGGAAGAGAAACATTGCCTCCAGGGCTGTTCCAGCCCTGTGGAGGATGTGTTAGCTCTTGATTGTTCAGTTTGCTTTCACACAGAAGCAGGACACATTTGAGAAGCTAGTATACTTTTCTGTATGAGAAAGAAATAGTCACTTGGGTGCTTAACCACATGTGCCAGGTCACTTTGGCCATGACCTCTCTGGCCACTGACATGGGCATGGGGACTAGAAATAAAAATGCCAGTAAGGGCTTGTAGGCTTGTAGCTATTATGAACCAGTGGCCTGAGATTAATTTCCTTCATTTCATAAACATTGCTGATCGGGAGGTGTCTGGTGGGGGAGCAAAGCGGATGGTAACAAATTGTATCTCCCAGTTTAATGTTTCTTTCCATTTTCCCAGGATATCCTACTAGATAATGAAGCATAATTAGGTTAATTAATTACTGTATAACTTAAGTTTTTCACTTAGCAATTGAAGGCAGGGATATACTTAACATTTTACCCCAGGATGTAGCAGAATATATTGCACATGATAATCACCTATTTTAAAAGAAAAAAAATTAATTTTAAAAAGCAAAAGAAAAACCCAAACTGAGTAATTGATCCAAATGCCAAAATGAGAGAAAACTTATAGATGTTTAACAAGAGTAGGAAAAGCATTTTTCTCTGGTGCAGAAGGCAAAGAACTTAGAGAAACAAGTGTCACTGCTGATAAGCACAAAGGAGCTGGAAGCTGGTAGCACAGTGTCCATCAGTCACTGGCCTGGATTTACAGTCATAGCAACAGAAAGAGTAGAAATGGAAGAGAGAGTTAAAGGTCGAAGAAGGTCACCAGGATCAGGATGGCATGTGTGGCTCTGGCATCATGGGAAGGTCTGGGGAAATGCTGTGAATGTGTTGGACCTGCTGCTTGTACCTGTAAAGGACAGATCGTGTACCCACTAGTCCAGATCATGACACCCAAACAAAAGCATCCAGTTAGGAAAATCCAAATAACATCTGCATCTAACATCTGACAGAGTATCTGTCAGATATGACTGAGGAACTATCCATTCTGAATGGAGCCCTCCAGAGAGCTCCATCACATGTACACATGTACTGGTGGCATTACTATAAATAAAGTGTGCAATCTCCCATCATTAACTTATTCAGTCACCAAGTCATCTTCCACTCTTTGCCACCCCATGCCAGCTTCCTCTGTCCTCCACGATCTCCCAGAGTTTGCTCAAATTCATATTCATTGAGTTGGTGATGCTATCTAACCATCTCATCCTCTGCACTCCCCATTCTCCTCTTGCCTTCAATCTTTCCCAGTATGAGGGTCTTTTCCAGTGAGTCAGCTGTTTGCATCAAATGGCCAAAGTATTGGAGCTTCAGCATCAATCCTTCCAGTGAATATTCAGGGTTCATTTCCTTTAGGATTGACTGGTTTGATCCCTTTGCAGTCCAAAGGACTCCCAAGCGTCTTCTGGTTGATCCCAAGTGTATGCCCAAGTAGCCAAGCATCAAGGAGAGAAGTGCTGTCCTTCAGTACTGTGACCTTTGGCAAGGGACTGAGGACCAAAGCCACCTCTTCCTGCAAGAGGGAAACACCAGAGCTCCAGGAACAGCTCTGTCATGCATTAAGGCCTTGTTGCCGCACTGAGTTTCCTGGGTGTTGTGTTGCTTTAATAACCGAGGAAATAAGGTAACTGGGTACAGAGTGTCACAGGTTCAGGTCCTGTGAGAGCCTTCCTTTATAAGAAGGTTGAGTGAGCATCGAGCAGTTGTTGCTCACGTGGCATGTGATGACATTGAAACAGATGACACTTTGTACCAGAAGACCCTGGGTAGCTTACTGCCATCATGGGCCCAGAGACTACAGAGCGTAGGAGGTGTGTGCAGAGCTTCGACCAGAGTCTCCAGGAGGCACCAAAATAAGGGCCTATTAGGAACCTTCCTCACAGTCCAGTGGTCAAGACTCCACGTACCCAATGCAGGGAGCACAGGTTGATCCCTGGTCGAAGGAACAAAGATCCTGCATGCTGTGTGGCACAGCCAAAAAAAAAGGATCTGTTGAGTGGTTGGCCATCTGAACTGACTAGGACTTTTCTCTCATAAAGGCCCCAAAAGTGGGATGATTTTTGAGTGACGGCATAAATAAGCCTTAGTTGTCAATGCAGAATACATTGCCTCTAAAAATCAGAAAGATCCAATAGGTTTGGCCCCTCTGAGACTGATGGAAGCTGACAAAATCAGAAGTTTCCCTCTAACCACATCAGCAATAGAGTGGCCCATACAAACACTGGATGGAGCTAAGAAATTTACCGTGCTGGCATGATGCTGAAATGTGTGGGGCCGTAGCCCATCTGTTGTCTGAAGGCAACAATGAATGTATGTCTTGCACAAGTGTCTTGCAAATCCCCTCACAAATGAGGCTCCATACTTGGGTGCCTGAGCACAGATGGGTCCAATAAAGTTCTTGTCCAGTGAGGTTGTCTGTGAAACCTGAACGCTTGAGGTATCCCATGGGCAACTAAGTAAAGGTAAATTGTACTGAGTTCCTATGTAGGTGAAAGAGAGCCTCTTGAAATAGGCATATGAAGATTGAATAGCACGTCCATTTCAATTATGAGTGAGCTATAGGGATCTCAGTGGATGGAGCCAGGGAGATGCTGGTCACCAGGCCAAGCCACCATGTGATGCTGCTCCTCCTAGGACACTTAACATCTATGAGAGTGTCTCAGATGTAGACAAAATTGGTTACTTCTCACTTCAAGTTAATGAACATGATTTGTATGTTAAACATATATTTTGAAAAAACATTCAGTCTTGGCTGTGTTGGGGCCTGTTGTGGCACACGGGATCTTCCTTGGGGCATTGGGCTCCAGAGCACATGTGGGCTCGTTTGCAGCACTATAGTTGAGGTGGGTGGGGGCGTAGTTGCTCCACGGCATGTAGGATCTTAGTTCCCCTCCCACTAATCGAACCTACATCCTCTACATTGAAGGCAGATTCTAACCATGGACCACCAGGCAAGTCTCAACATATCTTTTCGATACATCTTCAAAATTATTTCTGGCCTGTTTTCTCCTTTAATTAATTAAATTATTACTATTTTGCTGACTACTTTAGTTATTTCCTGTTCATGTACATACATGTGAAAGTGTTAAATCACTCAGTTGTGTCCAACTCTTTGTGACCCCATGGACTACAGCCTGCCAGGCTCCTCTAGCCATGGAATTCTCCAGGCAAGAATAGATATGAGGATAAATTTAACATAGTTTCCAACCCACTTGTATAAATCTGGAAGGAAACACATTCATGGCTGTAGATCCTTCCAGAAACATTCAGATTCACTTAATTACATACGCCTTTTCTTTTACATACGTCTTTTCTCAGTCCATCTATCTGACCTCCTGGCTGTTTGATTCATTCCCATAGTGCTGTTTTAGCCCCTGCCAGATGCCTGCAAAAATTGGTGGTTCAGTGATTAAGATTTCAAGCTCCCAAAGTAGGGGTCACAGTGTGGTCAGGAAAAAAAAGTCTAACCCTGGAACTGTGACTAATGGGTAGCTATTTTCTTCCCAAAACTTTAGTGCTATGGACATGTTGGTATAGAATGTATGAAATATGGAACCTGAAATGTGACAGAAAACAGTCTTAGTTTAAATGTACTGGATAACTACAAATTATAAAATTTGCTCCTCTTAAATACAGATTATAATACTGAGAATGCTAGAGCATAAGAAACTGTAAGTATGCTCCTTTGTTTTCAAATTTATTGAAATCACCAAACACAGAGCTCTAATCCTTAGAAATTATGGTTTACTGATGAATTTTCTGTCAACAAAGAACAAAGACACAAACTTCCAGAGCATTCACACTGAAAAGAGTGTAATTTTGACTCCAAAATAAACTGCTGGAAACTGCATCTCAATTTTTTTTAATTAATTTTATTTGGCAGTGCTGGGTCTTAGTTGTGGCATATAGGATCTTGTTCCCTGTTCAGGGATTGAATCTGGGTCCTCTACCTTGGAAGCATGGCTTCCCAGCCCCTGGACCACCAGGGAAATCCCTGCATCTCAGTTTTTAATTAATGTGAATTCTTTTGATCCTTTCTGAGGAAAACATCTTCAAAGTTCAGTTGTTGTTTCCCGCCCCCACCCCCTAAGAATTGCCTTTATTTTAAATATCTTTCTTGCTCTGTTTATTTTTTAAAGCATTGAAGTATTTAACTGAGTAAGGGCATTATAGATTATATTTTGTTTTCAATGAAAATAATGATTTTCTGGGTAGAAGTATATATTAAAACATAAAAATGTACATCCTAAATACATGCACTCTATGTTCAGTCAGGTATACCTTATGAGTGCGTTCAGTTGTATCCAACTCTTTACAAGCCCCTGGACGGCAGCCTGCAGACTCTTGTCCATGGGATTTTTCAGGCAAGAATACTGGAGTAGGTTGCCATTTCCTCCACCCAGGGGTTACACCTTACACAAATGTTCAGAACTTGTCATGTTATAGTAATTTTACTATGTTTTTTGGGGGAGGGACAGTTAAAATATTTTAGTTGAAGGATAATTGCTTTACGGTGTTGTGTTAGATTCTGCTGTTCTGTTACCAAGTTTCATTATCATTTGTATCATTTGTTGCTACTGGATCAGTCTGACTGAGTTGGAATGATGTACCTCTATCAACTTTTCCCAAGTCCATGTTCAGTGACACCATGTTGTTAGTTTGAAACTGGCCATGCTAAGAATATTTGTAATCGGAAAACTGGAAAACACTACAAACCTGGACTTGGTTATATTATTGAAAGTCTAGATTTTAAAATATGTGGATAGTGCAGATTAAATTTAAACTACATGGTATATGTGGTAATTACATTGTATATAGCACACACAAAAATTGAGGATAAAAAGGAGCTATTTATTTGTTAATGAAAAGAAAAATAGGTGAAAGATATGAACAGATATTTTACCAAGAAGACATACAGATGGCAAATGAACCATGTGGAAAAAGAAAGATCAACATTATTATTCCTTAGGGAGATGTAATTAAAATGACTATTTCCTTAAATTCAAAATTTAAGGAAATCCAAAAGACTGACCATACCAAGTACTGGCCAGAAATTAGAAGCATTTGACATGCTCCTGGTGGGTATGTAAAAACAATCTACAAATGTAGATCATAGTTTGTCAGTTTCATAAGTTAAACATTCACCTATTCTATGACTCAGGCTTTATACTTTGAATTACTAACACAGTGTAAGTAAAAATCCATACATTCATACAGAATTACATCTAAACATTCTAGCACCTTTATTTACAATAACCCACAGTAGAAATAACCCAAGTGACCATAACCAGATGAATGGATGAACAAACAATGTAACTATAGAAACAATACTATTCAGCAATAAAGAATGTACTACTTATATATTACCACTTAAGAATCTCAAAATATTTAGATTCTGCACTTCAAATAGACACACTATATCATATGTCAACTGCACCTGACTAAAAATTTACAAAATGACTCAAAAGAAAAATCTAGGTCTGTCACACTTTTTAGGAAATCAGATCTTGAGAAATCCCTAGTGGTCCAGTGGCTAGGAATTGCCACTTTCACTGCCATGGCCCAGGGCTCAGTCACTGGTGAGGGAACTATGATCCTGGAAGCCTCAAAGAACCACCAAACCCAAAATGAAAGCTCATCACGCCTCACAACCCTACACTGCCTTTCTTTTCGGATGACCTTGGAGAAGCGCCCTTGTCTTAGCGGCAGCAAATACTGATGAGAACAGATTTCTTCCCACCTGAGTTAACAGGAATGCTGGCTGATCACAGAGCCACATTGTGGATGAAGGGATCTTTCTCTGTTTCTCTGCCTTTGTGGCAATGGCCTTTGGCTGAACATTCCAGATGTTCAGGCATCTGTGCACTCTGATACTGCACAGTCACAGCCACTGGAGCATCTGCTGGTGCAATGTTAGGACACACTCCACCTGCTTCACTACAATCTCCTCCGCTCCAGGGTTACTTGACGAACATGGTTCCCTCCAGCCCTGTAGTCTTACAGTGGAACTATCTAGTGAATTCTAGGGATCAGGACATGTGGTTCTTTTATAGTTTAACTGCTGAGCATTATGTGATCATTCACTGTGAATAACAATTCATGTTTCCAGAAGCACTGGAGGTTGTCACAACTTCATGGCTCCTCAGATGTTTTCTGAGCCCACAAAAAAAACCCGATACACAGTCCACAAATCAGGACCCCAAAGCCTTGCAGTCCTTCTGAGGAGACCTAGAGCAACAATGTATTTACATTAGGCCAACCCCACAAAGAGAGCTACATTCTTCAATCATACTGATAGTGAGGCACACAAAGCACAGGACCCCATGAAAGTTGTGCCACCATTAATGCTGGCAGAGCCCAGTTTTCTTTCGATCACCTCATATAAAGTGAACAGAAGCCCCAGACCAAAAGGGCTGAAACATTAATGCCTTTATTATTGCAAAATGCAAAGGAATACAAGGCATGCAGTTCTGAGTTTGGTGACTTGGAGGCTGGGAAAATCAGAAGTGTCACCAGAAATTAACATGTCCCTGAAAATGCAGCCCCTGATGGCAAGTCACCAACAGAACTGAAACTGGGTCCACTGGGCCCAAATTGAGTGAGGTCCACGCCCTAGTTTCAAAATGAGAAAGGAATGAGAATCCCATAAGAGCTAAGACTACTCATTACTTCCCTCCACAGAAAGGGATAGGACAGAAGTCAGCTTCCCTGAGCATGTGGGGAGGTAATTTCCACACTGTGTGAAACTGCCAGGTGATAGAAATGAAACTGGCAGTGACATAAAGCTGGAAAGGGACTGGCAGGTAATTGAGCCACAAGGGAAGCCCCTAATAAAGTAATGCACAGCTTCCTAAAGTTTCCTACATACCTGGAACTTAAGGGGACTCTCCAGTGTAGATTTTCAGATGCATTAGATGGCTCAGTCACAACTTCTCCAGTGTAAATATACTAAAAGGAAACTGCACATCCCAGCATATCTAAGGCCTTTCACTGGTGTGACATCTCTGGGGTTGAATGAGGTCATATTTGTAGCTGAAAAGTTTTTTTTATAACATTCACTGCACTCAGGACCTTTTTCGAACGTGAACTCTCTGGTGCTGAATGAGGCTGGAACTTTGGCTAAACGATTTTCCACATTCCCCACATTCATAAGGCCTTTCTCCAGTGTGAACTCTCAGGTGTTTAACAAGGTTAGATTTACAGCTAAATGATTTCCCACATTCACTGCACTCAACAGGCCTTTCTCCAGTGTGAACTCTCCAGTGATTCTTGAGGTTGGAGCTATGGCTAAATGATTTCCCACAGTCCCCACACTCATAAGGCCTTTCTCCTGTGTGGACTTTCCGATGTGAGCTAAAGCTGGAGCTTTGCTTAAAGGATTTCCCGCATTTACTGCACTCATAAGGCCTCTCTCCAGTATGAAGTCTTCTGTGGTGAATGAGGCTAGAGCTTCGGCTAAAGGATTTTCCACATTCGCTGCACTGATGAGGCCGTTCTCCAGTGTGAACTCTCCTGTGGTAAATGAGGCTAAAGTTTTGGCTAAAAGATTTCCCACATTCACTGCACTCATAAGGCCTTTCTCCAGTGTGAACTCTCTGATGCTGAATGAGATTAGATCTTTGACTAAAAGACTTCCCACATTCCCTGCACTCATAAGGTTTTTCTCCTGTGTGAACTTTCCTATGGCTGTTGAGGCTATAGCTTTGGCTAAACGATTTCCCACACTCGCTGCATTCATAAGGTCTTTCTCCACTGTGAACTCTCTGGTGTATAATGAAGCTGGAGAGGTAGGTAAACAATTTTCCACATTCATGGCATTCATAAGGCCTTTCTCCAGTGTGGACTTTCTGGTGCTGAATGAGGTTACATCTTCGAGTACAGGCTTTTCCACATTTCCTGCACTCATAAAGCCCTTCTCTAGTGAGGACTTGTTGGTCCTCAACAAGTGTGTCTATGCAGTGGAGGGCTTTGTTGCCTTCTCCCCAGTTCTCATGCCTTTTTCCATTGTGAGAGACAGCTTCACATTCATTACTATTGTTTGGCTTCTCCTCACTGTGAATGACCTGTTGATGGAAAAATCCCACATTGACAAAGAAGTCATTCCCAATCTCCCCAAAGACAGTGGGTTTCCCTGACACATGGGCTGTGCAGCTGTTTATAATCAAGGCTGTGTCCACAGAACTTCTGATGGGTATCTCTCCAATGTGTTGCCCCTGGTATTGCTGAAGGTTAGCAGAGATATAGAATCGACTTCCACATGTGTATGGTTTCTGCCCAAGATGTGTTTCCTGGTGCTCAGGAAAGTGCAAAATCTCTCTCAAGACCGGGCCACACATCTCGAAGGGCTGGCCCTTCTGGGGAGATGAGTCTGCCTTGAGAGCCCTGATACGAATGCTTTGTTCAGAAGGTGCTTCCTTATCTTCTGTTCCACGCCAACAGCCTGAAATGAAAGAAGTGATGGTGAAGTACACGTCAACCTTATTGAGAAGAGGCAAAGCCATCACAAACGTAACTCAGCACATCAAAGGATCAGTTCATGAAACTGCTTTCAGGAAAACTCATCTTGAGGAAGCAACTGCTGTGCAACACTGGGTCCCTAAGTTCACGGAATGGTACAGGTCTCACTGGGCACAGGACATGAGGAAAGGCCCATGGGAAGGGCTTGTGCTATAACTCACTTTTCTGTCAGCAGCTTTTCTTTCTTTGCGGCCATGCCACCTGGCATGTGGGATGAGAGTTCCCCAAACAGGGATTGAAACAGTGCCCTCTGCAGTGCAACCACAGTCTCAACCACTGGACCACTGAGGAAGATCTGTCAATAGATTTTAGCAGGATTATATCTGCTGATAATATGTGATACTGTGCAGAAGTCCAGTCCAGTTCCAGAAAAATCTGACTGAAACAAAGGTAACAGTATTTAAGGATTATTAAATACCTGCACACTTTAGAACACGGCAATGTCTGAGTAGGGAACAGTGTGAGGAATCAGTGAGGTAAGCAGTGTAGAGAGGTGGAGAGTAGCTCTCAGCTGGAATCAGAGTAGAAATGACTAACAGAAATGACAAGTCAGCAAAGTGTCGAGAATTGAGAAGGGAAAAGAGTGAGGTGTGGCTCCTGGCAATGGCACCGATACAGAAGTAAAACAGAATAGGTTCCTGGTATGACTTGAACCAACACCTGAAGTCATGTCCTCTGTCAACTTTCACTCATCTGGGTCAGGCCTGCTCTGAGCCCATCTTGTTGAGAATGGAGTCATGTCCATCCTGTGAAGCTCAGAGGACTTTTTCTGTAGCCCCACCTGAAGATCTGCATGTACCCAAGAGAACTAAAATCATAAGGGGATGAGAGGACAAGTCAGTAGCCAAAACAGGCCCAGACAGCTCAGCACACAGGAGACCACCAGAAAGCTATTAAACATTACCAAAAAATTCCTAAGGCCATAGCTGAAGGGAAGATAGCACAGTAGTGAGAACCAGGAATCTGACTTCCCTTCTGGATGACTACACGAGCAGAATCAGTCTAATGCAATTCTTTTGCAATGCTCAACTGCTTTAATTTTGTCCCTTTCAGCTCTTACCATGATACTAGTAGTCATCCTTCCTTCCCTACCTCTGAGCCCTTGGGGTGAGGACCTTGTACATGTTCCAAGAATAGCTTCTAGGAGTCAGGATGGGCAATAAGGACTCTGTCCTCCAAATAACAGATATACTCCAAAATCAGAAACAAGAAAATGATGCCAGCTTCTACCACTAGCATTCCTCGTAGTACTGGAAGTTCTACACGGCGCCTTAAGAAAAAAGACAAAAGGGATCCACAACTCATGAAGCTGTGAAGACTGCACCACAAAACTTCTAGAATAAATGAATTCAGCAAATGAAGAGGATATAAATTAAATATCTGTGGGAATTCCCTGGTGGTCCAGTGGTCAAGGCATGGGTTCATGCTGTGGTTGGGGAACTAAGATTTTGAAGGCAGCAGTGTGGCCAAATAAAAAAAAGAAACTGGTAAATGTTTTGTACACATGTTCCAAGTGAAATAAAGCAAAAAGAACCTTAACTAAGGGTCTGTCAGTAACATTTGTGTAAGCAGTGACTATGTAAGTGCCTACACTTCCAGCAGAGTCAGAAACAAATGTGAGCTATAGGAAAGAAGGGTGCTATACTAGGGTGCTATGGTGCTAGAGAGTCACCCAGTGAGGCAGAGGGCAAGGCATGGCGGTCCATTAGGCTGACAAAACAACAGTGATACCGAACTCTCCCCTAGGAGGC
>SJYF01000879.1:1669371-1680849 GCA_006410515.1 Procapra przewalskii
AGGGCACCTTATCTCTCTTGTATTTAATTCTTTTTATTTCTTAAATTATGAAAATATAGCACATTTACAGGAGACTTGAAAAATACAGAACAAGGTTACATATAGTTGCACTATATATTACAGTTTTTTAATAGACACATTAAGATTTTTGAGTTTCAATATCAAATTCTCAAAAGTTAGTAGGATGAATATACAGAGAAGTAAAAGGATATAGTAGACCTGAAGAGGACTAGGGACCAGTGCAACAGTTTTCACACAACAGTAGGCACAAATTCTGCTCAAGTTCCCGTAGAGGAAACCAAGAGGCGCTGGAACGTATCCAGGGACATAAAACGAGGAGCAGAGGCCACCTTATCTCTTTATTCCAGCAGAGCTCAGCTTCTGCCACTAGCTTTGTCCTTGGAGTGTCTGGCTGAAAACAAAGCTTCAATTTTCCTCCACCTGACAAACACCAATATTCTAACGCCAGGGCCCACCTACCTCAGTTATTTCTGGACTTCTTGAAATGAAAGACTTCTGGGCTTTCCTAGTGGCTTGGATGTTAAAGAATCTACCTGCACTGTGGGATCCCTGGGTCAGGGAGATCCCCTGGAGAAGGGAATGGCAAACCATTCCAGTATTCTTGCCTGGAGAATTTTATGGATAGTGGAGCCTGGTGGGCTGTAGTCCATGGGGTCACAAAGAGTTAGGCATGACTGAGCGACTAAGGATTTCACTTTCAAGAATTGTTGCTTATCTGAAAAGTATCTACTTACCCAGTTGACTGCCAGGACAGTGAGTGCAGAGATGAGCTTGGAGCCTGTTCAGCAGCTGAACCACAAGGTGAAGGCTTGGATGCCACGATTTCATCTCCTTGTTGGGAAGTGATTATCACTTTACCTGTAATCGCAGTCACATTGTCTGCATGGGGAGTGGAAATTATCTGTAAATGACTTTTTGAATTGTGTGTATCACTCAACACTATAGAAATCTAATCATAAAGATGGCTCCCCGATGATGTGGTAAAATAGCTAGGAGAGAAAATAATTGGGAATTATCAGGGGGAAGGGGGAAAGGACAAAAGTCAGGGGCACACCTGACATTGAAACCTCTTAATGAGGGAGGGAAGTTGAGTAGATGACTCTGCTGGATTCATGATCACTTAGAAGGTTTTTTCCTTCAAAGAATGAGCTGTCAAAAATTTAATGATGAGCTGTGATGTGGATTCTTCCCTTTAGTCTAATTGGGGTTTATTGTGCTTTCTGTGTCTGACAAACATGGAAATGTTTCAGTCATTATTAACTTTTTTTTTTTTTTTTGCCTCCCTTGCTTCTGATTCATAAGGCCATTTGGTATTTTCCTACCAGTCACTCATGCTCTTTTTTTCGGTATCTCCCTTTTTGTGCTTCTTTTCGCATATTTTCCATGGCTACACCTTCAGGTTCACTCATCTTTTGTTACTTACTGTCTCAACTGTTGTTTTTCGCACGTAGCATATTTTATGCTTTATATATACACATATGTAGGAGGCACAGGAGTTTGATCCCTGGGTTGGGAAGGTCCCCTGGAGTAAGAAGTGGCAATCCACTCCAGTATTCTTGACTGGGAAAGCCCATAGACAGAGGAGCCTGGAGAACTACAGTACATGGGGTTGCAGAGTCAGGCATAACTGAGCACATGCATATATACACATATCCATGTGTAAATTGATAATATATAAGTATATTTTAATTTCTCTAGCAAGAAAGTATATGGCATTGCTTCTCAACTGTCCTTGAAAATAAACTGAACTTGAATTTCATCAAATTTCTAGTGTAAATACACATTTACTGGAAAAAAGTTAGAAGGGTAAGAGAAAGAATATCACTGGAATGCCAGAAGCTAATAGGTAATGGGAAGTTACCTTAACAAATGGTCTGGTTTTTCTTCATAAGAACAATTGGAATTATAATCTGTGGGTACTCTAATCTGTTTGGACCCTTTTTAAAGAAAATCTAGTATAAAATTTGTATGTTGTAATTAGGAAAACTGTATCCTTCCTGAATATTTAATAAGTGTGAATTATACATTTGTGCATATGTGATAAAAATATTCAGTTCTCATAATCAAATGATATCTATGTTTTGAAGATACATGCTGAGTTGTGTGCGCATGAAATTATCCATTTGCCATTTGCTGTGAAATAATTCGGGAGAAACAGAGAGGGCCGCCTTGTGTGGACAGGCTCGGTGCTCTCGCACTGAGAATCAGTTGTTGAGCCTGCATCTTTTCATTCTGTTATAAGTAATGTCATATATATTTGAAAATATTCATTAGAGAAGGTTTGAAAAGCATATCTTTAATAAAAATTAGTGCTCTTTTCATTGAAGAATGTATCTTCACTCAAGAAAAATACACTTTATTTGATTTTAGTTTCTATCATTTAAGAGTTGTTTTAGTTCATTTCAGTTCAGTCACTCAGTTGTGTCTGACTCTTTTAGACCCAATAGACTGCAGCACACCAGGCTTCCCTGTCCATCACCAACTCCTGGAGCTTGTTCAAACTCATGTCCATAGAGTCAGTGATGCCATCCAACCATCTCATCCTCTGTCATCCCCTTTTCCTCCTGCCTTCAATCATTCCCAGCATCAGGGTCTTTTCCAGTGAGTCAGTTCTTCACATAAGGTGGCCAAAGTATTGGAGCTTAAGCTTCAGCATCAGTCCTTCCAATAAATATTCAGGACTGATTTCCTTTAGGATTGACTGGTTGGATCTCCTTGCAGTCCAGGGGACTCTCAAGAGTCTTCACCACCACAGTTCAACAGCATCAACTCTTTGCTGCTCAGCTTTCTTTATGGTCCAACTCTCACATCCATACATGAATACTGGGAAAACCATAGCTATGATTAGATGGACCTTTGTTGGCAAAGTAATGTCTCTGCTTTTTAATATACTGTCTAGATTGGTCATTGCTTTTCTTCCAAGGAGCAAGTATCTTTTAATTTCATGGCTGCAGTCACCATCTGCAGTGATTTTGGAGCCCAAGAAAATAAAGTCTATCACCGTTTCCACGGTTTCCCCGTCTATTTACCATGATGTGATGGGACCAGATGCCATGATCTTCATTTTTTGAGTGTTGAAAGAGTTGTTTACTTCGTATTTTTCATTGCTTTTCAAAATGCAGGATTCATAGGGGAAATCCCTTGTGGTCCAGAGGTTAGGGCTCCGGGCTTCCACCACAGGGAGTTTGGGTTCAGTGCCTAATTGGGGAATTAAGATGCCGTGTGGTGTGGCCAAAAAGTAAAATAAATAAGTAGGATTGTTCTAGACGTACTTGTATATATGCTGAGTCACTCAGTCGTATCCGACTCTTGCGATCCCACTGAACTGTAGCCTACCAGGCTCCTCTATCCATGGAATTCCCCAGGCAAGCATACTGGAGTGGGTTGCCATTTCCTTCTCCAGGGGATCTTCCCAACCCAGAGATGGAACCCTTCTGCGTTGCAGGCAGATTCTTTATGGTCTGAGCCAATAGAGAAACCCAAGTGAACCCAATATAAAAAAGAAAAAATTTTTTAAAGATTAAATAATTTTTTTTCAAAATTTTAGGATTTATAAGTTCAAATGGGTTCACTACCCAGCACAGCAAGATAAGTGATGGAAATCAGCCCAGTGTGCTAGTTGCAAACCAGAGGAAGATAAATCATCTCCATGAAATTCCTTTACCATCCAGTGAATTACTGTGGCACTAGTGGTAAAGGACCTGCGTGGCGCTGCAGAAGTAAGAGACATGGGCTCGATCCCCTGCGGAAGGAAATGGCAGCCCCCTCCAGCGCTCTTGCCTGGAGAATCCCATGGACAGAGGGGCCTGGGGGGCTACAGTTCATAGGGTCTCAAAGAGCCCAACATGACTGAGCCACTTAACACCCAAGCACACACGGATGTTACAGGATTATCACATTTTTGAGAACAAAAGAGGCATATGGGTCATCACAAGATACCTCCTAATATTTTTTGGTAATTTATTGAGGTAAAATTCACATAATATTAAATTAACCTTTCTAAAATAAACAGTTTGTTACCAAACTAACAAATACACAGGTGTCAAAACAAATCCCAGAGACAGAGTTCTGGGTGAATTAGAAAAGAATAGGTTTCTTTCTCGAAAAACTATGTGTCTCAGCCCCAGAGAACTTGATGAGGGTTTTTCTAACAGTGAATCAAGTTGGGGTCTTTGACAAAACTAGGGTGTGGGCAGGGTCTCAGGTGGTGGGGTCTCCTAAAATTTTTTAAATTGGAGGATAATGGCTTTACAATGTTGTATTGGTTTCTGCTGTACAAGGACTTGGATCAGCCATAAGTAAACATATGTCCCCTCCTTCTTGAGACTTCCTCCCATCCCGCATCCCACCTCACCCCTCTAGGCTGTCATGGAGCGCCGGGCTGAGATCCCTGTCTTATACAGCAACTTCTCACTGGCTATCCATCTTACATAGGATAATGTATACGTTTCAGTTCTCTCTCAATTTGTCCCACCCTCTCCTTCCCCTGCTGTGTCCACAAGTCTGTTTTCTACATCTGCTTCTCTATTCCTGCCCTGCAAATACATTCATCAGTACATTTTTTTAGATCCCATATATATATTTTAATGACTCATTGGAAAAGACCCTGATGCTGGGAAAGAGTGGAGGCAGGAGGAGAAGGGGACGGCAGAGGATGAGATGGTTGGATGGCATCACTGACTCTACAGACGTGAGTTTTGAGCAAACTCCTCCGGGAGCTGGTGATGAACAGGGAAGCCTGGTGTGCTGCAGTCCACGGGGTCGCAAAGAGTCGGAAATGACTGAGTGACTGAACTGAGCTGATAGCAGGTTAACAATGTTGTGACAGTTTCAGGTGAGTAGTTAAGCGACTTAGTCATTCACATACATGTATCCATTCTCCCCCAAACTCCTCTTCCATCCAGGCTGCCTCATAACACGGAGCAGAGTTCCCTGTGCGCTACAGTAGATCCTTGCTGGTTCTCCGTTTTAAGTACATGTCTATACACGTCCATCCCACACTCCCTGACTCTCCCTTCTCCTAATCTTGATGAGCTCCTCTGATCCCCTTAATCTTGCCTCAGGTGATTTCTTGGCTGTTGTTTTTCAGTCACTAAGTTCTGTCCAACTCTGCGACTCCATGGACGGCAGCACCCCAGGCTCTGCTGTCCTTCACTGTCCCCCAGAGTTTGCTGAAACTCATGTCCCTTGAGTCAGTGACACCATCTAATCATCGTATCCTCTGCCACCCTCTTCTGTTGCCTTCAATCTTGGCTGCTCCTCCCTTATTAGCAACTGTTTGGAACCACCTTTTGGAACTCAGTGAACCTCATAATGGCTGGAGTCTTGCCTACAAGAAATGGGGGACAGAAAGGCTTCCACATCTGGGAGCCCAAGTCCCACTTGGTTTCAGATTCAGTGGCATTAGGTTCACTCACAGTGTGGTGCAGCAGCCACCTCTGCAAAGTTCAGAACCCTTCCATCACTCCGAAGCAGAACCACCTACCCATTCAACAGTCTCTCTCAATTACGCTCACCCCACCCTCCCCGCTGGCAGCCGCCAGTCTGCCTTCTGTCTCTAGAGATTGATGGATTCCAGCTTTGTCATTGTTGTTGTTGTTCAGTCACAAGTTGTGTGCAACTCTTTGCGATCTCATGGACTGCAGCCCGCCAGGCTCCTCTGTGCGCTATCTCCCACAGTTTGCTCAAATTCATGTTCACTGAGTGTGGTGGTGCTAGCTAGCCATCTCCTCCTCTGCCACCTCCTCTCCTTTTGCCTTCAGTCTTTATCAGCATGAGGGTTTTTCCAGTGAGTCAGCTCTTGGCATCAGGTGGCCGAAGTGTAGGAGCTTCCGCTTCAGCATCAGTCCTTCCAATGAACATTCAGGGTTGCTTTCCTTTAGGATTGACTAGTTTGATCTCCTGGCAGTCCAAGGGATTCTTAACAGTCTTCTCCAGCACCACAATTTGAAAGCATCAGTTCTTCAGCCCTCCTTATGGTCCAGCTCTCACATAGGTATGTGACTCCTGGAAAAGCCATAGCTTTGACTATAAGGGCCTTTGTTGGCAAAATGATGTCTCTGCTTTTTAACATGCTGTCTAGGTTTGTCATAGCTTTTCTTCCAGGAAGCAAGCATCTTTTAATTTCATGGTGGCAGTCACCATCCACAATGATATTGGACCCCAAGAAAATAAAATTGGTCACTGTTTCCACTTCTTCCCCTTCTGTTTGCCATGAAGTGATGGGCTTGGTGCCATCCATGATCTTAGTTTTTTTGGATGCTGAGTTTCAAGCCAGCTTTTTCACTCTTCTCTTTCACCCTCATCAAGAGGCTCTTTAGTTCCTCTTCATTTTCTGCCATTAGAGTGGTCATCTGCATGTCTGAGGTTATTGATATTTCTCCCAGCAGTCCTGATTCCAGCTTGTGACATTTTATATGTGAATATATTGCACAATGATCGCAATATGTCTAGTTAAGGTATATCAATGGTATATGTTTACAGTTGTTTTCTTTTTTTCTTCATTTATTGATTTGGCTGTGGCAGGTCTTGCTTGTGACATGTGTGGTCTTTAGTTATGGCATTCGAACTCTTGGTTGCGGCATGCGAGATCTAGTTCCTTAACCAGGGATCCAACCCAGGCCCCTGCATTGGGAGCGCAGAGTCTCAACCGCTGGACCACCATCTCTGGTCCCCACAATTGTTTCCTTGTAATAAGAAATTTTAAGATCTACTCTCTAAGCACTTCCAAATACACAATACCTTTTTTGTTTTATTTTGGCTGCACTGGACCTTCGTTGCTGTACATAGACTCTCTAGCTGCAGTGAGCAGGGGCTACTCTCTAGTTTCGGTGCACAGGTTTCTCACTGCTGTGGCTTCTCTTGTTTTTGAGCTCGGGTTTCAGTAGTTGTGGTGCAAAGGCTTGGCAGCATGATGAGTCTTCCTGGACCAGGGGTCGAACCCTGGCCCCCTGCATTGGCAGGCAGAACTTTTACCACTGTGCCACCAGGGAAGCCCAGTACATTTTTATTAATTATACTCACCATTCTATACATTACATCCCATGATTCTGAGTCAATATCAAGAAAAAATAACACGAGGAAGATATATAATTGTTTGTCAATGGGAAATTGACTGGATTAATTATGGTGTATCTTCTTGATGGGACACTTGTCAGCTGTGGATGTGTTTGTGCCGCATTCTCTCTGTCGATGCAGGTCCAGAACGTACTGATACTGTTTAGTAAAGAGTGGCAGAACCTTAAGTGAGGTTATCTTTCTTTTTCTGAGTGAGAAGAAGAAGAAGAAAAAAAATATATATATATATATGCACACCTGTGGGCTTCCCTCATGGCTCAGATGGAAAAGAATCTTCCTGCAATGAGGGAAACCTGGGTTTGATCCCTGGGTTGGGAAGATATCCTGGAGAAGAGAATGGCTACTCATTCCAGTATTTTTGCTTGGGAAAGAGGAGTGGGCAGACTACAGTTTGTGGGGTCAGAGAGTCAGATATGACTGAGGAACTAACACTTTGACTTCACTTTCGTGCACATATATACATGTCATACACACTCATATATACACATGAATTGGTGAATTTTTAAATAAAAACGTGTTCGTTTTTTGTTTACATGTATGTGTCTGTACATTGACATGTATGTATGAATTGAAATTACACATTAAAAACATTTATGAAAAATAAGTACCTGTGAGGAGGAATCATATGCTAAAACAAAGAGTTCAGACTCATAAGGAATCCTGAATTGATTCTTATATATATGGGGTCTTAGTTGTGGCATGTGGGATCTGGTTTTCTGATCAGATATTGAACCTGGGTCACTTCTTAGCTGCTGAACCATCAGGTAAGTCCCTGGATTGAGTCTTGATGGGCTCCCCTCTTCTCACTGTCAGATCTCAGGGTCCTTTCCTTACATCCCACTGGAATTATTCTCCCACATCTGTTCCTGCCACTTCTGGTGGATATCTGTATTAGTCATTTTTACTGATTCTCTTTCAATGCTTTACAGAAGTCCAAATGTTTGTCACGGATAACTTCTGTTCTCTTTGCAGTCACTGTTACTGCAATTGCAGGTGGAGTGATAATCACTTCCCAGAAAGGAGCTGAGATCATGGAATCCCAAGCCCTTATCTGAGATGTGCATGTTCCATTTGCTCACCTGAACATTCTGTATCAACAGTCACTGTCCTTGAAACAAATCCAAGTTTTGAGGTAGCTCTTAATTTCAGATAAGTTTCAGGTTCTTAGAAAACATGTATTACGAAATCAGGTAACTGTTCCAAAGGCTATTAGATAGACTATAGACAACTTACCCTCACTCTCTGTGAGCGGACACACTAAATTTCTTATTGATTCATCTCCACAGACCTCTATGATCAGGAGAAATGATGAGTCATTGTTACTTGCGAGGTACTGCAGGACTTTAGGGGCCAGAATGATCAGTACCTTCAGCGAGGCGAAGATTGTCAGGCTCCCTAATACATGTAAATTTTAAATAGGTAGATAGATATACATAGATGGTAAGTAGAGAGATAGACATACAGGCACAAGCATATTCAAACAGAAAAATATATTTCCTGAATTATGTGCTGAATATTTGCTCTTCCAAGGAGCAAGCGTCTTTTATTTATTTTGAGTGTACTGGGTCTTTGCTGCTGCCCAGGCTTTTCTCTAATTGCATCAAAGTGAGAGAGTCATTTCCTAGCAGGTTGATAAGAAGTCTAGGGGTCCTCAAGGAGAGAGGGGTCCGGAATTCTCAAGGAGGAAGAAAGGACAAACTTTTTTTCCTTCTCTACATTCCTTAGGATTATATAACAATAATGTATTCTGCCTGAGGACAGTCTCTGGATTAAACCTTCTGGCTAACTCTGTTATTTTAAGATGTAAATTATGGGAGTAGGTCTGGTGAGGAGGGAGGTCTTTACAACCTCCAGACATTCTTTGGATTCACTGGAGAGCATATACACTCATTGCTCACACTAACAAGCCGGGCACTCTTCCTGCCCCTTCTGATGCCTATGTCAGAAGCTTTCTCTATCTCCTTTATACTTTAATAAAACTTTATTACACAAAAGCTCTGAGTGATCAAGCCTCGTCTCTGGCCCCAGATTGAATTCTTCTCCTCCGGGGGCCAAGAATCCCAGTGTAGTGATTCAACAGCCTTTCAAAGGGAGTGGGGCACTCTTCATAGCTTCTCACTGCAGCGGCTTTTCCAGTTGCTGCGCACCAGCTCCAGGGCACCCAGGCTTCATTCAGCAGTTGAGAGAGCGCACTCAATCCTGGGCTCTCCAGCAGAGACTCAGTAGTTGTACCGCACAGGGTTAGTTGCTTTTGCAGCATGTGGGATCTTCCTGAACCACAGATTGAACCAAAGTGTCTTGCATTGACAGGAGGATTTTTTTTTTTTTTTTTTTTACCACTGAACCACCTGGGAAGCCCTCTCTAATAGATTTTTAACAGAAAATAGCTTATGTGGCATTTTGTACATGACTGTCAACTGTTTATTACAAAAAAAATTATGTGCCTGTATAAAACAGTGTTGTTTTTCAGCTAAAATAATGTAATGTTTTATGGATCAGACGGTGCTTTTCTCAGAGTTCTTCTGCACATTGACTAACAAGAAGGAGAAGCCAGGGTCCCACCATGTCCGTCTTCCTCAGAGATGTCCAATAGGCTTCCTCTATCTTGTCTGCTATGGTCCAGGTGATTTTTTTTTTTCTTTAAAGCCCCGGCCAAAACTCACTAAAGCTCACAAAAATGACAAACTCCTCAGTCTGCGCGCATTTCAAGGACTCTTGCATCTACCAGTGTATGCTCACTAGAGGCGACTGCATGGAATCTGAATTATCTAAGCATTTAAACAGATCACTATTGATCTCATTAAGGCTTTCGAAATGCACTTCGGTCTCAGCAGAAATTGGCCTTCGCCCCTTTAAAAGGAAGCGAACCCTATCCCTGACCTAGAAAAGCAGGGAGGTCTGCTCTCAGCCGCCCTGGAGATTGCTTGAAGCCTTTCCAGGGGAGATTCAAGCAAACGCCCCTCCTGCCAGCCTGTGCGGCCGCGGGAACTCCATTACCCAGAAAGCCACGCGTCGAGAGGCAGCTAAGATTACCCAATGAACGCCCAGAATTTCAGCGATTCTGGGACGTGGTGAGGCGGGACTTCTGGTGTCTTCGTTGCGGTCTTTTCGGGTGTCACCTGGGTCCTAAGGCCGAGTGCGTAGACTCGGGCTTGAAGTAACAGAAGGCGCTGGAAGAGGCTTTGTACCCAGTGACTGGAGGCGGTTCTAAAGTTGGGCACGTCGCCGCCTGCGGGGCGGCCTGGAGACGCTGCTGCCGGGTCAGTCCGGGCCAGGATATACCGGGCCCGGCGGGTCCGTGGCGGCGGTTGCCCGGAGCGACCTGCTTCAGGTAAACGCTGTCCTTCCGGCCCGCATCGCCCTCGACCCACCGGACGCTAAGGCTCCGAGTGTGGGAAGCCTCCTGCCGTGCCCGCAGCCCCGGCCCCGGGATGCAGGCGGTGAGGCGGTCGAGTGCGGTCCCTGTGTCTGACGGACAGTGATGGCGCAGGGAGAGGGTGACAGGCTGAGGGACCCCGGGTGCAGAGGCTTGAAGGTCGGACTGAGGCGGGAGGACCGGGAACCCTGGAACCCATTTGATGTCGGCAGGGAGCGGGACACACAGCTGCTGCAAGTCGGTGCAGAGGTTAGACGCGCGGCCCCGGGAGCTTGGTTCGGGTGCCGCCCGGTGTGCAGGGAAGGCCTGAGGCCCTGGAAAACTGCCAGGATTCCATCCCTCTAAGACCTACCTCTTCCCACAGGTGTCCATGGCTGCAGAGGTGCTTTTGGAACCTAATCGGGTAAGTGGAGGTTACCCTCATTGGTCGCAACACCGTGTTAGTCGCTCAGCCGTGTCCGACCCTTTGCGACCCCATGGACTGTAGCCCGACAGGCTCCTCTGTCCGTGGAATTCTCCAGGCAAGAATACCGAAGTGGGTTGCCATTCCGTTCTCCGGGGGAGCTTCCCGACCAGGGGACTGAAACCAGATCTTCCGCATCAGAGGCAGATTCTTACTGTGTGAGCCACCAGGGAAGCCCTCTGCTGCTGCTGCTGCTGCTAAGTCACGTCAGACGTGTCCGACTCTGTGTGACCCCATAGACGGCAGCCCACCAGGCTCCTGTCCCTGGGATTCTCCAGGAAGCCCTCTAATTTTCTCCAAATTTGAGTTGTCATGAAACTTGTCACCTGGCGTTTTCCCAGCCCTTGGGTATGGAGATCTTGGGAAATCCTAGCTCAGTCCTGAGTCCAGTCTAAGCGTTATATGAAAGGGTTCCCATTTCAGGCCACCAATAGAAAGAGATGTGGAAGCTTGTCACAAAAACAGGAGGTGCTTGGAGGTGAGGCTAAGCTGGTTCAGGGCATTGCAGGTCTCCTTCCTTCCTGGCGAGAATAAACTGGCT
>SJYF01000879.1:1687641-1701169 GCA_006410515.1 Procapra przewalskii
CCACCTGTTTTATGTAAAATGCCTCCACATTTTTGCCAGTACTTGATATGGTCAGTCTTTTGAATTTACCCTTTTAGTAAGGAAACACTAATTTTAGTTATATCCCCATAAGAATTCATGTTGTTGAACTTTTGTTTTAATGCGTTTATTTGCCATCTGTATATCTTCTTGGTGAAATATCTGTTTATATCCATACTTGTTTTACTTTTTTTTCCTCATTTTACTTTTTTATGTTGTGATTATTTACCTTTTCATTAATAAATAATCAGCTCATTTTTGTTCCTTAATTTTTATGCATTCTGTACAATGTAATTGCCACATATACCATATAGTTTTATAAATTTAATCTGCATTGTTTATACATTCTTAATCCTAGGCTTTCAAAAACATAATTAAGTCTTGGTTTGTAGTGTTTTCCAATTTCCCTTATATAAATACTCTCACTTTAGCCAATATCAAACTGCCAACATGGTTTCACTGAACATGGAGTTGGGAAGAGTTGCTAGAAGTCTATCATTCTAACTCCAGGAACTACAATAATATGTAGGACTCAGATAATAGTAAAACATAGTAAAATTATTAGGAAGTGACAAGTTTTGAATATTTGTTTCATGAAAGTATAATTGACTGAACATAGACACTGCATATGTTTAAGGTGTATATTTTGATGTTTTGATACACACTTAAAACACCCCGGAAGCCAAAAATTTCATTGGAAATAAAAGACCATCTATTGATATATTAATGACACTTATTCAGTTAATATTAGTGACACTCAGTTAATTATTCGGTTCATTATCTCAATTATTCAAGAAGAAAAAAGCAGAGCATGCAAGATATTTCAGTTACAGGCAATTGTTAAGGAAAAAAACAAAAACCCAAACTTTGAAAACGTTTTTCACACAAGGGGTCAGAAAGAATGCTTATTGGAAATTCCCTGGCAGTCTAGTGGTTAGAGTTCCATACCTCCATTGCAGGGGATACAGGTTCCATCTTTGGTTGGGGAATTAAGATCCCGAATGCTGTGCAGTACAGGCAAAAAAGAAAAATGCATATTAAAAGTTTAGAAGCAAAACAAAAAAGAAGTTGAGATGCAATTTTCTAGCATTTTGTTTTGGAGTCAAAACCAAACTGTTTTCAGTATGAATCCTTTGATAATTTGTGTCTGTGTTCTTGTTGAAAGAAAAGCTGTGAGTAATCCACCATAATTCAGAATAATTGGGGTTCTATAAAGTGATTGGGGAATTTCAGTACATTTAAAAGCAATCAGAAGGAGCATAGTTATAATTTAAAGTGTTTTTACCTCTACACTTTCTCAATACTATCACCCACTTAACAGAGGAGCAAATTTTAGGCACTAATTTCTGAAGTTATCCAATGCATATAGACTAGGATTTATTGAAGACTGTATCTCTCTCTTTCTCACATGTCAATTGTCTATATTTGGTAAATACTGTAATCACAAATATAATCAATGCTAATGTTTTGGGAAGAAAGTAGTTGCCTATTTCAGGTCTGGGTCTTGAAGGGCATATTTCACAAGCTACAATCATGCAGCTGTATGCAGACATCTGTGTGTGCTAAGTCACTTCAGTCGTGTCCCACTCTTTGCAACCCTGTGGGCTGTAGCCCACCAGGTTCCTATGTCCATGGAATTCTCCATGGAGTGGGCAGCTGCCGTGCTTTTCTCCATGGGATTTTCCCAATCCAGGGATTGACCCTGCAACTCTTGTCTCCTGCATTGGCAGACAAGTTCTTTACCACTAGTGCCACCTTCTGGCAGGAGCTAAAAGAGCACTATGGAAATCAGACAGCCAGGAGGTCAGATCCAGAGACTGAAAACAGATGCTACTGTAAGTGAAGCAAATGTCACTGAAAGGATTCACAACAATAATTAATTCATTTCATACTTATACAGATGGGAAGGAAAATATTTGTGTTAGATTTATCCTCATAATTGTTTACATGATCTTTTCCAAATAACTTTAAGCACAAAATAGCAAAAGGAATTAGTAGACAAAAGTCACACAATATGATCAATTACATGAGAAAAGACCAGAAATCATGTGGAAGACATAACAAAAAATTGTCTTTTATATAAAAATGATGTTCATTAGCATAAAGTGGGAAGTAACCAATTTTGTTTACATCTGAGACACCACCATAGATGTTAAGTATCCTGGGAGGGATGGCATCTTATGGTGGGTTACAATACGTTGATCCCGTCCATTGAGGCCCGTATACCTCATGTAACTCAAATGAACATGCCATTCAGTCTTTGTAGGTCAATACTTTCTGTTATATGTGGTGTTTAGTCGCTAAGTCAAGTCCGACTCTTTGGCAACCCCATAAATGTAGCCTGCCAGGCTCCTCTGCCCATGGGGTTTCCCAGGCAAAAATACTGGCATCAGTATTATTGTTTAAGGAAATATGAGTGAAACCACAGTGAGGCCCTCCTGCACACTCATTTTCATGGGTAGCATTAAAAGACTGACAATATCCAGGTATTGAAGATACAAAGAAAAGCAGAACTCTCATACGTTGCTAGTAGGAATGCAAAGTAGTAAAAAACTTGGAAACACTGGCAGTTGATAAACTTAATCATCCACTTATTCCTCACTATAATTACAACAGAAATGGAAACCTGTGTCCACAGAAATACCTGTATGTATTCGCACATTTGGGCTTCCCTAGTGGCTCAGTGATAAAGAATCCATCTCCCTGGAGAATCCTATGGACAGAGGAGCCTGGCAGGCTACAGTCCATGGGGTCCCCAAAGAGGCAGACCTAAGTTAGTAACTAAACAGCAATTTTCACATTTCCAGGAACTTTATTCTTCAAAGCCTACAACCAGGTAGCAAAAGAAATATCCATCTACAGATGGGTGGTTAGGAAAGTGTTCTCTTTATCAGTGGGATACTCCCCATCAACATGAAGACATGAACCACTGACACAAGGGGGGAAACATCAGTTTCAAAGCGCTATAGTAAGTATGGATGTGTGCGCCGTATGCATCCACAACTGCCGTAGACTAGAAGCCTACTGAGATTGGATGTTCACATCCAGCAGGAAAATGAAGGCCTGGGATCTGGCCCTCAGCTGCCCAGTTCTGAGGGGCCACCCCAGATGATATAATTGAAGATTTGCTCCTCACCTGGAGACAGGCTGGGATGTAGGACCTGAGACCCTTTGCTGCAGTGCTTGCACCTGGACAAACATCTCCTTGAATGCAGATACAAAGAAGCTTTAAGGGGCTAAAAATAACTCCATGCATGAGCAGTTGGGGAAAATTATAAACAATAAAATACGAAAAGGCCCGAAGCCAACTTCCACCTTTAAGGTGCCTGCCTGCCAAGAGCAAAAACAAAATTCCAAAAAGTACTACCCCTGATCCCTGCACACAGTACCCCCACAGAGGGGCAGGCAGACCCTCTGATCTGCCCCTGCCCTCGCTGCATTTAAGGGACCTGCTCGCCCCTCCTCCAGAAGCCAGCAAGGACGTCTGCTCTTTGCACTTGCTCTGTTGTTCTATGGCACGAGTTCCAATAAAGCCTTGCCTGAATTTCTCATCTGGCTTTTTATTGACTTCTATTGATTAAGAAAATCCAACAAGCTGAGTTGGTAACGATCTCTGAGCTAGACTAAGTGGCTTCAGACTAAGGGCCGCTGGGAGATGGAAGAAGGCTTCGCAGGTGACTCAATGGTAAAGAATCCGCCTGCCAATGCAGGAGACAAGGGTTCAATCCCTAAGTCAGAAAGATCCTTTGGAGGAGGAAATGGCAACCTGGGAAATCCCAAGGACAGAGGAGCCTGGAAGGCTGCAGTCCATGGGGTTGCAGAGTCAGACACAACTGAGCATTCACACATTGGGAGATGCGAGAAACACTGCTGCATCCTCAAGTTCAAGAGCTGCACCATTTGCTGATGAGGAGTCTTGCCTTGTGTGTGTGTGTGTGTAAAAGAGAAAGAGATTTGTGTGTGTGTGTGTGTGTGTGTGTGTGTGTGTGTGTGTGTGTGAAAGAGAGAGAGATTTTAGTTCCCTGACCAGGAATTGAACCCATTCCCTCAGCTGTGAGAGCTCAGAGTCCCAACCACTGGACCTCCAGAGACTTTCCAGGACTCTTGCTTTCTCACTTTCTGGCCTCTTTCCCACTCCTACCAGCCTCTGTACACACGCCCTCACATAACATCCTCGTGGTACCCCTGGCCAGGTCATCTGTGCCTCTATCTTGTCCCCTGACTCTCCCACGGGTATCAGCCTGCCTCATCCCTGAACTTCAGCCACCTCCTCCCACATGCTTCCGAGTCCAGCAACTTCAGGATCACGTCCACACCTGACTTAGACCGCCAAGCCCCGCCCTCGGCCACACAGTCGCACGTCTCCTGCCTGATCATCATGTATTTACCTCTCCCGGGGAGGGATCCAGATCTTGGTGTGTCTACTTCCATTTTCTTTGCGTATCCCACAGCTAGTATTTATTCACATCTCTGTTTCTGGCTGTGCTGTGTCTGTGTTGCTGCGGCGGCCTTTCTCTGGCTGTGGAGAGCGGGGCTACTCCAGGTGCAGCGTGTGAGCTTACCGCAGTGGTTTCTCTTGCGGAGCCGGGCTCTAGGGTGAGCAGGCTTCAGGAGCTGCTCTAGAGGCTTAGAGGGCGGGTTCAGTACCACAACTAGTTAACAGTAATAGGTGTTAGCCACTGTTTTGGAGTCATAAAGCAGAGAAAATCCCTCCCCGCAGGTGGATCACAAACTTTGTTCTTTTATGCTTACTATTTCAGTCTCCTACCCTTGGCCTTTTAGATGTCATCTTCAACTTCTGATGATCGGACTCACTGATTCATTCTTTAAATATCCCCGTCCCATGCGGGCTTCCGAGGTGGTGCAGCAGTTGAGAATCCACCAGCCAATGTAGGAGACACAGGAGATGTGGGTTTGAGCCCTAGTTTAGGGAAGCTCCCCTGGAGGAGGAAACGGCAACCCACTCCAGTATTCTTGCTGGGAAATCTCATGGACAGAGGAGGCTGGCGGGCTCCAGCCCACGGGGTCGCACACGACTGAGCGGCAGGACACACTCGCGTCCTCCTTTGTACTCTATTCAGGCCCCTCTTTATCAGTGTTGTCTATAGCCAACGTTTTTCCTGTCTTTGAAAAGCATTTATTCTTGGTCCTGTGGCTTTTTCTCTCCTCACCTCCTGGCTTACTTTTTCCTCTTAATTTCATTTCTTTATGCTTTTCTTCCAGTTCTTCATTCCATATAGCACATGTTACTTACTGTGACTCTTGTGAGGCTGGCATTCTTCTTCCGTGTCTAGTTATTTCCCACTGGATGTATGAGTTGCTCGTCTGTGTGTGTGTGTGTGTGTGTGTGTGTGTGTGTGTGGAGGAAAGACCAAGTTCAGGCCAGAAGCCTTGGAGGACACATGTATGTGAAATCACTAGGCAGGACAGGGAAGGGAGTCCAGCTTTCACCACAATAGGCCACCAGATTCATCTGTTTTAACCTTAACTGGGCTTTCTGAGCTGTCATCCCCAAAGTCTGTGGGATGAGAGGGCCTGGCCTGACAATCCAGGACAGTTCATCAGCCTGACCTCTCCTCAGAGTCTATACAGGAGGTCACTGAGTATCCCAGCACCATGTAACTGAAACCGCGTGCGTGTGTGTGTGTGTGTGTGTGTGTGTGTGAATTAGCAAAGGGTTTCAGGACAGTGAGGAAGGGCGCAGCATATGGAGTGCTTCCCAAATTTGCGTGTTATCCCTGTGTAGGGGCCGTGCTAGTCTCCGTGTCATTGCAGTTTTACTATATGTACTGCTGAAAGGAGCATGAAGCCACTTGTCTTTCTTTTTAAGTGTTTTAAAGTTATTTGGCTGCATCAGGCCTCGGTTGTGGCACACAGGTCTTGAGCTCCTAGGCTTCAGTAGTTGCAGCCCGCGGACTTTGTTGCTCCAGGGCGTGTGGAAAGTTAGCTCCCCGATCAGGGATGGAGCCTGTGTCCCTTGCACTGACATGTGGATTCTTAACCACTGGACCAGCGGTTTCCCCAGAAACCACTCTGCTTTAACTCCTCCTCCCCACAGCTTAAGACTCTTACCCAGACAAGTCTGAGGTGACCTCAGTTCCCAACAGGACTCTGCTAGCTGCTGTCATCTGTGTTTCTCGTCGCAGTTTTGGGGTGTGATCAGCAGCCCTCCCAAGATGACCATCTCTTCCGCACCTGGAACTGTCTTGAGGTCCCCATGCCCTAAACCAAGTCCATAAGGCTGATTCTGCCTTTCCTGCAGCGGCCACAGTAGGTCAGGCCACAGTCTCTCACACCTGGAATATTTATTTCAAACTGACATATCATTAATGAGACCTGCCAAATGCCAGCTCTGTGTAAATCACTGGAGATGACAGAGCCAAACAAAACAGAAAAAAATTTTCTATCAATGGGGACTGACACGCAATGAACAAGACAAGTAAGGAGAGTATAGTGTTTGATGGAGATCAGTGCTGTGGAGAAAAAGCTGAGAGGGTAAATTAAACAGACTGACTGGGGAGTGAGTGGAGAGGTGCTGAGTTGTAGAAAACGGGTCCAGGTCAGTTCTTACTGAGAAGCAGATGTTTGGAAAAAAGACCTGGAGAGAATTTGAAGAGAACTCCAGGGTTCTTCCCCCAGAGACAGAGGGAAGGGGGATAAAAGCTTAAAATGAGGGTGAAGCCTCGGGGTTCTGGGAATAGCAGTGTCAATGAGGGTGGCTCAGAGGAAGCAACGGGGCAAGAGGGGGAGCTGAGATGCCTAGGACCCCAGAGCTGGGTCAGCAGGGCCTCTGGGCCACGTCAACACGCCAGTTTCTACACTGTGGCATCTCCACACTCTCCTGCCTGGGGCGAGGCAAGCCCAGAAACAGCATGTAAATACTTAGGGCAGCTGACATGTATTTTAGGTCCATTGAATCTGATCACATAAAGGAGCTTACATTTTGTATGGCTTTGTTTTCGTGTTAATGTCACATTGCTGACAATTCATTTTTATGGAATTGTATGAAACTGCGAGGCTAAGGGAAGTGGAGGAGTTCTTTACAAGAGGCAGTCTGAGCCACTGGGAGCTTCCACAGACAAGGGACATGTCCAGACATAACAGCAGTTCCCAACTTAATCCCTGGCCGTCCAGAGGTTAAGATTCTGAGCAGGGGGGTTGGGACTGATCCCTGGTTGGGGAATTAAGATCCTGCATGTCACGTGGTTTGGAAAAACAAATTTTTTTTAAATTTTTTTTTTTAAGTGTCCCTCTGATGACTGCTTCAGGAATAGAAAGACTCGTCGGGGGGATTCCCTGCAGGTCCAGAGGTTTGGACTCCAGCTTTCCCTGCTATGACCCTGGGTTCAATCCCTGGTTGGGGAACTAACATCCCACAAGCTGTGTAACAGCACCCCACCCTTTCCCGATAACAAAAACGACTGGTGGGAGAAGTCAGTCAAGAGCTGACCTCGTGAATCCAAGGGAGAGCTGGAGGAGTAACGGGTATGGACATGACTTGAAAGCAGATAATAGGACTACTCCAAAATCCCTTCTCTCAGAAAGCTCTCCATCTGCTTCCCCAGTTCTCCTCTCATCTTCCACGGGATCACTCACTCCACTAGTCAGGAAAAAAGTGCTGGGTTTTCCTGAAATCCCTTCCTCTGGCCTTCCTCAGAGTGAGTACACAACACACCCCCACCAGATTTTCAGGCCAGGCACCGGTCCCTAATTAAACCCCTTCCCCCTCCTCACTCCCCACAAGTCCTTCAAACATCGTGCACTTTCTTTACCTAAAATAAGCTCTGCTCTTTCCCTTCCCGCTAAATGATCTTTGTTTCCAGCCCTGTGATTTTTCTGTTGGACTAGGAACCCTCCTTTTGGGATCCTAGGGGTGCTCTCTGACTCACCAGCACAGGAGGAGAGACTTTCTTTGTCTCGTTTTTGCTTTGGCCCAGCCTCGCGGCTTGCCGTGTCTTAGTTCTCGTGGCCCTCACCAGTGAAGATGCCAAGTCCTAAGTACTGGGCCCACAGGGAATTCCCATCAGGAGGAAATACTAGCCTTACTCCTTGCTTCGCTTGGAATCCACAAATCTTGGAAAATTAGAAAGTGTTAAGTTTGTATAAGACTCATTTGTGACAAAACTGTGGGACTTCCCGGGTGGCTCACTGGTAAAGAATCCACGTGCCAATGCAGGAGACCAGGGTTCGATCCCTGGGTCGGGAAGATCCCCTGGAGAAGGAAATGGCAACCCACTCCAGTATTCTTGCCCAAGAAATCCCAAAGCAGAAGAGCCTGGTGGGGTGCAGTCCGTGGGGTCACAAAAGAGTCAGACACGGCTTGGAGACTACACGATAATGATGAGAGAGCTCGACTGGAACACACCTGAGGCCATACTTTCCATCCCCGCTTCAGCGCAAGTGTTGCATTTCACTGCAGAAATGTTTGACTGTGGCCTGTCGCCCCAGGCCGAGGGCTGGTATGTGATACTGGAAAGCTGAGAGCTGCCACTAATGAAGCTTCCAGTGAAGAGCCCATCAACAGGCACACATCCAATCAGGCCTTTAAGTGCATTACTGTCCCTTGATCCTATAAAAGGGAGGAGCCTTGGGAGGGCACATCAGATGAACTCAGTTGAGAAGGGGAGTCACACAGGGAAGAGTCCTCAGCCTTCAGCTCAGGGTCACCCAGCCTGGAGTTCAGTCTTCTGGGGGAGGTGAGTTTCCTGAAGAAAAAGAAATTTTGCCATCTTGTGTGCATGTGTGTGTGTGTGTGTGTGTGTGTGTGTGTGTGTGCCCGCACCGGCTCCTGTGTTTTTACGCATCGCTCTGGGGAGAAAATTCCTAGATACAAAGACATGGATGCCTCGCAGGCATGGAGGATAGTCTGTCCGAACAATTGATCAGGCTGTGCAAAATGTGGCCCGACTTGAGGCCAACTTCTCCTAGGAAAATCTGTGTCTGGCATGGTTTTTAATTTTTTTCCTTCACTAAATCACGTCCGACTCTTTGCGACCCCATGACTGTAGCCTGCCAGGCTCCTCTGTCCATGGGGTTCTCCAGGCAAGAATACTGGAGTGGGTTGCCATTTCCTTCTCCAGGGGATCTTTGTGACTCAGAGCAAAACCAAGTCTCTTGTATTGGCAGGCAAATTCTCTACTGCTGAACCCCAGGGAAGCCCCCTTGAGGTCCGGATGGAAGCGGAGGTTCATGGCTAATTGAGGTGAGGGTGGGGCTGAAAGTGAAAGGGTGTCAGTCACTTAGCAGACTTTTACTCTGTGCTTGCCATGTGCCAGCGAGTACTCCATGTGCTTCACATGTAGTAATTATGCTGCTCTTGTGGCAGTTCTGAGCTGGGTGTCCTTACAGATCAGAGCCCCCATGACAAGGATGGAAGCCTGATGGCATCATGTATGGGGTCACACAGCTTGGAAATGCCAGGCTCCAGATTAAAAACACCAGTAATATGGTGTGGGGGAAGGGTTGTTGTGTTTTGTTTTCTTTTGAGATATAATTGCCATATATATTGTATTAGTTTCAGACATACTACATATGACATGATATTTGCATGCATTGGGAAATTATCACCACAGTAAGTCTAGTTAGCATCCATCAACATACATCATTACATTTCTTTTTCTTGTGATGAAAATATGACAGTTTTGTATTCCAACAATTGTCTAAATATGACAGTTTCAAATTCCAAGTCTTAGCCATGATGCTGCTCCACAGCCTTGCTTGTGTGAAATTGAGTGCCTGTCTGCAAATGGGACCATGTGGTGTATGTATACCTGGAGAAGTCCACAAAGAGAATGCATGGGGCTTCTCTGGCCACCCAGTGGCAAAGACTCGAAGCTTCCAATGCATGGAGTGTGGGTTTGACCCCTGGTTGGGGAACTAAGATCCCACATGCCACATGGCCAAAAAAAAAAAAAAAGAGAGAGAGAGAGAAAACGCATACAGAGTCCAGGGGTATTACACCAAAAAAAAAAAAAAAAAAAGAAACCCATGAACATGGATATAGAAACCAGCCACTACACCTAAGGTGGGGTGGGAGGGGTGAGGACAAGCGAGGCAAAGCCTGGTGGAGCCAAGAAGCACTTGGTGCTTTGCACTGAGAGAGAGAGGGAGCCGTAGAGGGAGTTTTAAGTGGAGCAGTGGAGTCTGACCTGAGCAGATTAGCATTTTTAAAAGGCTTACTGAATAGGTGTGATAAGTGGATCTTGTTGCTTAGACACACTGAGTCCTGTCCAACTCTTTTGAGACCTGGTGGTCTGTAGCTCACCAGGTTTCTCTGTCCATGGAATTCTCCAAGCAAGAATATTGGAGTGGGTTACCATTTTCTTCTCCAGGAGATCTTCCCAACTCAAGGATAGAACCCAAATCTCTCCCGTCTCCTGCATTGGCAGGCGGATCCTTTATCACTGAACCAGAAGCCCTGATTAGGGGGAGGGCAAGAGTTCCCCTATAGGGTTTTTCCTAGAATCATCTTTGCCACATTCATTGATGAGATCAGGGTGGCTAATCTGATCGGATCACCACATGAGGTTGACACAAAGCATGATATCTGTTAACAGAAACTAATTAAGTATTTGGAAGCCCACATATCAAGCCCAACAAACACCCCCACTTTCTGATCTTGGGGCATGAATTTACTTAAAAAAAAAACACACACAAAACTCAAATCCAGAGACTTCCTTGGTAGTCCACTGGTTAAGATTCTGCACTTTTACTGCTGAAGGCATTGGTTCGATTTCAAGACCCATGGCTGAGCCAAAAAAAAAAAAAAAAAGAATAATCTTTGAAATGTTAATTGTATAGAAAATTAAAGAAAACAAAATCAGAACAATAATATAGTAAGTGATTAATATAGTAAGTAATAACATGGTAAGCAAATAATATAGTAAGTAATTAAATCTTTTGTTTGACATCCCTAGGGGTGTGCCTATAGCTCTTGTTGTTTAGTCACTCAGTCTTGTCTGACTCTTTGCGACCCCACGGACTACAGCTCGCCAGGCTCCTCTCTCCATGGAATCTCCCAGGCAAGAATACTGGAGTGGGTTGCCATGCCCTCCTCCAGGGGATCTTCTTGACCCTGGGATCAAATCTGAGCCTCCAGCTTGGCAGGCAGTCTCTTTGCCTCTGAGCCACCAGGGAAGCCTGTGGTTGCCCAGATCATGCGCTTTACAGTTACAATCAGTACTGAGCAATGCAAGCTCACCGCTGAATCCCACACTCCAGGGGAAAGGACAGGCATTAGAGACAGATCAACGTAGAATTATTACTTTGATAATATCAGTGAAGCAAAGACAGATGGTTTTCATAAGGAAGGAGAACTGTTGATGGAAAAAGAGGGACAGAGGTGAAAGTGAAGGGAAGTTTTTCTAAGGAACAGATCTTCAAGCTGACACAGGGTGTAGCGGCTGGGTCTGCAGACTCTTGTGTCTGCCGTAGGAGTTTGCAACAGAAGATGGTCATGTGAATGGATCCCAGCCTGCCTGTTTCATTCACTTTATTGTCTTTTTTTTAATTGTCCTATATTTTTGGTAATAGTTTGTTTTCTTATAATGACTGAAGGAATATCTTTGTATTGATACTAGATCAATGTCTTCATTCAGTTCAGTCAATTCCAATTATTGTTTAAGACTCCATTTATTATTTTAGGACTTCCCTGGTGGCTCAGATGGTAAAGCATCTGTCTACAATGCGGGAGACCTGGGTTTGATCCCTGGCTCGGGAAGATCCCCTGGAGAAGGAAGTGGCAATCTACTCCAGTACTCTTGCCTGGAAAATCCCATGGACAGAGGAGCCTGGTAGGCTACCGTCCATGGGGTCGCAAAGAGTTGGACACGACTGAGCGACTTCACTTCACTTTTATCATTTTAAAATAATTGTTCTGCTTTCTTTTCTGGCCACACTGGGTCTTAGTTGTGGTATTCAGGAGGATCTTGTTCCCTGACCAGGGATGGAACCCAGACGCCCTGCATTGAGAGTGCTGAGACTTAGTCACTGAACTACCAAGGAAATTCCCCTATTTACTGTTTAAATCTTTTTAAAAACTATTTATTTATTCATTTTAATTTTTTGGTTGCACTGGGTTTTTGTTGCTCTGCGTGGGCTTTCCCTAGTTGCAGTGCGCGGGCTTCCCACTGCGGAGGATTATTCTGCTGCGAAACAGACTCTAGGCTCGCAGCCTTCAGTAGTTGCAGCACGCAGGCTCAGGAGTCACGGTGCCAGCTTCATCGCTCCATGGCATGCAGAATCTTCCTGAACCATGGATCGAACCCATGTCCCTTGCATTGACAGGGGTTCTTATCCACTTTACCACCAAGGAAGTCCACTCCCCCCTTATTATTTTACGTTAAGGTGAATGTTTTTATTGAACTGTAATGCACATAAAGAAAAAAGAAAAGGTGAAAGTATATGGCTTGGTGGATTTTGACAGAGAAACATTCCTGTATAACTCCCTCCAAGATCAAGAGGTAGACTGTCACTCACTAAAACTGGAAGTTCAGCATCCTAGGAACTCTCTCTTTAGCCCCAGGCAAACTGAGATGGAGTCCTCCATAAGTACGTATTCCAGGATCTACCAGTGTTTCCAAACATGTAATCAACATCCTAAATAATATTGATAATACTTAAATGCTTTTCAATGAACATGAATGAGAAGAAACAAAATGTATAGTTTAGTGCCTGAATGCAGTCTATCAAATATGCCTCAACATCAATTAACTGTAATCTCTCCCATTTAATGCTGGACACTTAGATTATTTACAACATGGACTAGAGATCTCTTCGAGAAAATTAGAGATTTCAAGTGAACATTTCATGAAAAGATGGGCTTGATAAAGGACAGAAATGGCATGGACCTAACAGAAGCAGAAGATATTAAGAAATGGCAAGAATACACAGAAGAACTGTACAAAAAAGATCTTCACGACCAAGATAATCACGACGGTGTGATCACTCACCTGGAGCCAGACATCCTGGAATGTGAAGTCAAGTGGGCCTTAGAAAGCATCACTACGAACAAAGCTAGTGGAGGTGATGGAATTCCAGTTGAGCTATTTCAAATCCTAAAAGATGATGCTGTGAAAGTGCTGCACTCAATATGCCAGCAAATTTGGGAAACTCAACAGTGGCCACAGGACTGGAAAAGGTCAGTTTTCATTCCAAACCCAAAGAAAGGCAATGCCAAAGAATGCTCAAACTACCACACAATTGTACTCATCTCACACACTAGGAAAGAAATGCTCAAAATTCTCCAAGCCAGGCTTCAGCAATACATGAACCGTGAACTTCCAGATGTTCCAGCTGGTTTTAGAAAAGGCAGAGGAACCAGAGATCAAATTGCCAACATCCGCTGGATCATCGAAAAAGAAGAGAGTTCCAGAAAAAAATATCTATTTCTGCTTTGTTGACTATGCCAAAGCCTTTGACTGTGTGGATCACAATAAACTGTGGAAAATTCTGAAAGATATGGGAATACCAGACCACCTGACCTGCCTCTTGAGAAATCTGTATGCAGGTC
>SJYF01000879.1:1719569-1731390 GCA_006410515.1 Procapra przewalskii
TGTGAAGAAAGCTGAGCGCTGAAGAATTGATGCTTTTGAACTGTGGTGTTGGAGAAGACTCTTGAGAGTCCCTTGGACTGCAAGGAGATCCAAACAGGACATTCTAAAGAAAATCAGTCCTGGGTGTTCATTGGAAAGACTGATGTTGAAACTGAAACTCCAATACTTTGGCCACATCATGCGAAGAGTTGACTCATTGGAAAAGACTCTGGGAGGGTTTGGGGGCAGGAGGAGAAGAGGACGACAGAGGATGAGATGGCTGGATGGCATCACCAACTCGATGGACATGAGTTTGAATGAACTCCGGGAGTTTGTGATAGACAGGGAGGCCTGGCGTGCTGCAAATCATGGGGTCACAAAGAGTCGGACAGGACTGAGCTACTGAACTGAACTGAACAGTGGACATGTTTTATGTCTGAAAGACTCTACAAATAATCTTTATTTTTATCTGTAGCCTTGATGGGGGTTCAGTTCAGTTGCTCAGTTGTGTCCAACTCTTTGCGAGCCCATGAACCACAACACGCCAGGCCTCTGTCCATCACCAACTCCCAGAGTCCACCCAAACCCATGTCCATCGAGTCGATAATGCCATCCAACCATTTCATCCTCTGTCATCCCCTTCTCCTCCTGCCCTCAACCTTTCCCAGCATCAAGGTCTTTTCAAATGAGTCAGCTCCTCTCATTAGGTGGCCAAAGTATTGGAGTTTCAGCTTCAACATCAGTCCTTCCAATGAACACCCAGGACTGATCTCCTTTAGGTGGACTGGTTGGATCTCGTTGTAGTCCAAGGGACTCTCAAGAGTCTTCTCCCACACCACAGTTCAAAAGCATCAGTTCTTCTGCACTCAGCTTTCTTTATAGTCCAACTCTCACATCCATACGTGACCACTGGAAAAACCATAGCCTTGACTAGACGGACCTTTGTTGGCAAAGTAATATCTCTGCGTTTTAATATGCTATCTAGGTTTGTCATAACTTTCCTTCCAAGGAGAAACCGTCTTTTAATTTCATGGCTGTAGTCGGGGTTGGTTGAGGCCAAAATACTATTTTTTGGCCTCTGGGAGCATGTTGAGCTTCAGAGTCTGAAACATGTCTCCAGACACTGGGGTGACCAGCTGCAGAGAACACTTGGCAGAAATGCGGTCATGATCCCTTTAAACAGGGGGCGAAGCTCACCTGGATGTGCCACTTTCCAAACTCCCCTCCTGGCCAACCTCGCAAGAAGCCCAGATCCAGTTCTCTGTGGATCCATGGGGACTACATTACCCAGAATGTTCAGAGTCGAGCGACAACAATGTTACCCAATGAGAGGTTAGAAAGAGGAGGTCGCGTAACGTGAGGGAGGAACTTCCTGCTTCCTCCGCTCGGGGTCCATGTTAGCTGTTCGCGGTTTTGTTTAACCGGTGTGAAAGGTGCGGGAATTCTGGGCCAGTCCTGAGGTGACGGAATTGAGGAAGTCCGAGAACGAGGTTCTGTCCCCGATGCACGGAGGCTGGTCTCAGGCTCGACGCCGCCGCCCGGGGTGCCCCATCCCAAGCCTCGGAGCGGGACCGCCGCGCCCGTCTGCTCTCTCCTCTCCTGGCACCGCTCCGCCCACACAGTCCGATGGCAGCGGCAGCCGGGAAAAACCCGCTTCAGGTAAACGCTGGTCCTCGAGCCCTGACCCCACCAGACGTTAAAAACCCAGGGTTTAGGACGGTGAGGCGGTCGTGGGTGGGACCCTGTTTCTGATAGCGTGATGGCGCGTGGGGGAGGGTGACAGGCAGAGGGACACCTGTTAAAGGGCGAACCGAGCGCTGCGGCGCCGAGATTGAATGGTACCAGCGTCCCAGCCTGCAGGGCCGGCACTGAGCCTGGGAGGCCTGAGCCCATCGAACCCCGCCATAGACTCATCCCTCAAGAGTTGGCGTTTTCCACATTTCTTATGGCTACAGAGGCACTTTCTGGAGCCAGTGCACAAAGTGCTGTTGGGAGGATGTCCCGTTCCTTCACTGGACCTGACCACCAGCCACATGTTCTCTGGATTGTGGTTTCTTGCGATCTCTTGCTGCCTTGTCCCCAGTTTGGGATCTGAAAGCCCTGGAGAAACCCCACGATCAGGATTATATGAAGGGATTTTTGTTTCTGACAGCCATCATAAACAGCTGTGAAAGGTCTTCAGTCTTACTGTGCGTGCAGGAGTTTAGTTGTGGCATGAGGAATCTTTAGTTGCTGCGTGCAAGCTCTTAGTTGTGACTTGTGGGATCTAGTTCCCTGACCAGGGATCAAACCTCGGGTCCACTGATTTGGGAGCTTGGAGTGTTAGCCACTGGACCACCAGGGAAGTCCCACGTTGTATTTTCTGATGTGAACCATGAGGGAGTAAAACAGGATTCAGGTATACTCCTCTCGTTTTGTTTTGAGCGGGTGTGGTAATGGGAGCTCTATTAACTGAGATGAGGAAGTTAGAAATATTAATATTCTCCAGAGATATTAGAAACTTCTGAGATGTTTCTGAGAGCATTAGGTGGTGGCATTAATTGAGCAGCTAAATACACAAGTCTAGAAGTCTGGAGTGTGGGACAGTGAGGAGGTGGTGATTGTAGGCATGTCGTTGTTTGATCCAGTCCCACAGATAATGCATACCTGAAAAGGGAATATCCTTGATGACACCAGGGTCCTGGAATTGAGACTTATGTGACCTTGGCCACAGAAGTGGAATATCCTGGCATGAGTGTGTGGCTCCCTCTATGCCAGGTCCACAACTTTGATACCCACCTCCCCACCTCTTTCTGTAGATGACTGGTTCCAGTGTTAAATGGGACCATTTGAAGACAGTGGCATTAGTAGTGTCAGGGCCTGGTTTCTTCTCTGAGTTGGAGAGTTTGGGAAGAAGATGGGCATGAGGTGGATGTATGTGTGTTGGTGGGGCCAGGGGGTTGGGGGGAGTGGATAGCTGTCATTGAGAAGGGGGCTATTTATTACTTCATCTGTCCCCATCTTGCCAGGGCAATGTGACCTTTGAGGATGTGGCTGTGTACTTCTCCTGGGAGGAATGGAGTCTCCTTGATGATGCTCAGAGATGCCTGTACCACAATGTGATGCTGGAGAACTTGGCACTTATAATCTCCTTGGGTATGACTGTCAAACTCATCTCTGTTCCTTGAACTGCCTCTGCCCTTTTTTCCCCCAGGAGCAGTCTATCCTCTCGTCAGGACCCTGGACACTGCTCCCTTCTCCAGTTCCCTGAGTTGGTGCTAAGGTTGGTTGGGCTGAGATTTGTACACTGTGCTCTCCTTCCTTTAGCATATCCAACACTAGCCTTCCTGTTGACTTTCACTCTTATTATTTTTTAATTCTTTTCATTATTCTTTTCCATTATGGTTTATCATAGATTTTGAATTTCTTTGGTTCTTATGTCCTCAGAGTGCCATGTATTTGATTGCTGAGAGAGTGGAGTCAGGTTGGAGAGCCCACTCCAGGATGAATTTCACAGGGTGTATGTGAATCAAGCAAGATGGCTCAGATGGAGCCTGGCCCTGCGTCGTAGCGCATGAAAGACCTGATGACATGCTGTATGCAAACTGCAACAGAAGCCCACTGAGTTGGACTGCAGTTTTCATTCCACTGGCACACTTCATTTGTGTCTTTCCTTCTTCCCCTTTCTTGACACTTTGCTGATTCATCATTTTTTTGTCACTTATACTCTTAATTCCAACCTGTGGTTAACCTCACATTTCTGGACTCCTCTCTCACCTGTTTTTCTCACCACTGCATCTGCAGTGCTTTCCACATTGGCCTCTGTGTATTGTTTCGTGAGGTGTGCACACATTCTTAAATAGTCCTGCAACACCAGATGCCCTGATACAATTGTATTTTCTTAGGTCTTGACACAGCTTTTTAAAAATTATTTAATTTTTATTCTTTTGAGTGTGTGTGTGACACAGCCTTTTTATACAGTGTTCATGTGTCACCAGCGGACAAGTTCCTTTTGAAAGTTGGTTGTTGAGGAATGAATTGCAAACCCTGTGTCTTTGCTTTGTGTCTACCACATGGTTGTGTCCTTCACCTCATAAGATCTCTCCCATTCTCTGATCTTGATAGCCCAGTAGTTCTAAGCAGCCCCATCCTCAACCAGAACCAACTCTTTGTTTCTGCAAACAATCTCATGGACAGGTTCTTGGGTTTATTACACTGAACTTGTGTAGCAGCTACCCCCTCCCACCAAAGTCAGCGTGCACTTCACCAGCATTACTTGCTTTCAGGTTGTTGGCATGGAGCAGAGGATGAAGAGGCACCTTCTGAACAGAACATTTCTATACATGGGATGTCACAGGTCAGGATTCCCAAGGCAGGCATGTTCTCCCAGAAGGCCCATTTTTGTGAGATATGTGACCTGGACTTGGGAGACATTTTGCACTTGACTGAGCACCAGAGGCAGAAACTGTATGATATTGGAGCATGGGAGAAACACTTGTATTTCACTGTAAAACATCAGCACCGCAAGCAACACATTGGAGAGAAATACTTCAGAAGCAAGATGGGCAAAGCCTCATTTATGAACAACTGCAGATTTTTTGTGTTGGGGAAGTCACTTTCCTGTGGGGAGTCCACGCAGACCAGGGATAAGTCAAACAGGAGAACTGAGTGTGGAGCAGCCTTTCACAAGAGGAAAACTCATTACAGTCCTGGAGAATGCACTGAAGACTTCAGTTGCAGACATATACTTTCTCAGCATCAGAGAGTCCTCACTAGAGAAAAATGCTACACATGTAATGAATGTGGGAAATCTTTTAGCAAGAGCTACAGCCTCAGTGACCATTGGAGAGTTCACACAGGAGAAAAGCCTTATGAGTGTGGGGAATGTGGCAAATCCTTTAGACAGAGCTCTAGCCTCATTCAGCATCGGAGAGTTCACACTGGAGCAAGACCTCACGAGTGTGATGAATGTGGAAAATTATTTAGCAACAAATCCAACCTTATTAAACATCGGAGAATTCATACTGGGGAAAGGCCCTATGAGTGTAGTGAATGTGGGAAATCCTTTAGTGAAAGCTCTGCGCTCCTTCAACACCGGAGTGTTCACACTGGAGAAAGGCCTTATGAGTGCAGTGAATGTGGAAAATTCTTTACATACCACTCCAGTCTCATAAAACACCAGAGAGTTCACTCTGGATCAAGGCCCTATGAGTGCAATGAATGTGGAAAATCCTTTACCCAAAACTCCAGCCTCATTGAACACCGTAGAGTTCATAGTGGAGAAAGGCCTTACAAGTGCAGTGAATGTGGGAAATCTTTTAGCCAAAGCTCTGCACTTCTGCAGCATCGGAGAGTTCACACTGGAGAAAGGCCTTATGAGTGCAGTGAATGTGGTAAATTCTTTACTTACAGCTCCAGTCTTTTAAAACACCAGAGAGTTCACACGGGATCAAGGCCTTATGAGTGTAGCGAATGTGGGAAATCTTTTACTCAAAACTCCAGCCTCATTAAACACAGGAGAATTCATACTGGAGAAAGGCCTTATGAGTGTAGTGAATGTGGGAAATCTTTTAGCCATAGCTCTAGCCTTATTAAACACCGAAGAGTTCACACTTGTTAAGGGCCTGATAAGTGCAATGAATTTGGGAAATCGTTTACCCATAGGTCCAGCTTCAGTGACCACTAGAATGTTTACATTGGAGACATGCTTTGTGTGTATTTGTATATGGGAGAATAATCTTTAGGCTCCTAAAGCAGCATGTCACATTGGATGAACACCTTATGAGTATGGCAGACATGGAAAATCGTGTAGCTGAAGTCTAGCTTCAGTATAATCCAGAGAATTCAGTGGAGAAAGGCTTTGTAAGTTCAGCAAATGTGAGAAAGCCTTCAGCTGAAGAACGTGTTTCACCGAATACCGCAATTTCAAATGGGAGCACTACCTTCAATGTGCAGGTATATATGATTTCTTTGTTGACTGCAACAACACTGGAGGAAATCCCTTATGAAGATGCCATTTGCCTGTTTTGAACCTCATTCATCCAGACATCCACTTAACTTCAGGTATGTGGGAACTGTGTTGCACTTTTTAACCTCTCCAGAACCCTTGCCAGATTGATGTCACTGCTAGTTCTGTAGCAGAAATCATATCACCCCTAACCACCAGGCAGATTTCTATTGTGTGCCACATTCACCCAGCCTAGTGTGTTCAGGGAAGGAAAGCCAGTGCTGACCTATTTATGGGATGATTCATGAGCAGCTTGAGCACTTAAGTCTTTCCCAGTTTTTTTCCCTCCTTTATGAGTTAAAGCATGGACCTTACCCAGTTTTGGCCTAAAGGACTCTGCTGGTGATTTGAAAACATGGACTACACTTTTCAGGGATATTATTAGTCTGATGAGACTCTAGTGATGGGATTTTCTAGCCTCCAAGACATCAACCCAGGAAACAGTCAGTTTCCCCTTGCTCATGTTTGTAAAATAGTAACTGTCTTACTGTTTAAGCCACCATTTATCTTAGGAGTTCCTTCACTGTAGGGGGTGGTTTGTTAATTGGGTTTGCTAGCCTGAAGAGATGAAATGCTCTGGTGAGGATCCCAAATTGTGTGCCTCAGTGGAGATAGCATGATGGCAGAATATGCCTCTCTAATTGTGGCCTAGGTTGCATTGCTGCTCAAAGCCTTCCTTTTGACCACCTTCAAGGACCACCTTCGTGGTCTTAATTTATTAATTGTATGCCATGATATTTTTTCAGGTTCAGAGTTCAAGCTGAGGAGGGGGCCATTTCTGATTGCTGTGACTACTCTCAGTGCTTCTGAGAGCAACATAAACTTGTTCTCTTGTTCACAGGCGATATTGCATCTTGCTCAGCACTGTTGAAGGAAATCTGTTCCCCAGGTCCTGCAGTGGAGCCCTGTGCCTTAATGTCCTGAATTCTGTAGAGTAACATCAATGATTTTAAGATTATAGAAAACACTGAATTAATAGTGGCAGAGACAACAGCATACTGATTAGAATATGCCCCTTTCAAAAGGTCACTTAAAATGTTTAATCACTATGGCTTTGGAGGATAAGCAGGTATGGAAATTCTCAGAACTTCTGAAACTTTTTATCTGTATAACTTAGGGCCTTGTCAAGGAAAATAAAATAAAGGTTTTGTGGATTCCTCTGGCCTTTTTGGGCTGTTCATCTAAGGCCATTGTTGTGCAGACAGAACAAGGATAAGAGGAGAGAGCTCATTAGTCAGCTCTGTGAGATTTGTGACCCATCCAGTATCCATGTTTGAATGAAGTTTCCACTTCAGAAATTGCTCACCTGTTTTTGCTGAGGCAAGTACTGAACCTGTCCATTGAGTCAGTATGGTTGCCAATTTATGTAAATCCATGAAACCATCAAACAATCATGATAGTTTCTGTCACCCCATACTTACTTGAATCTCTTTGTCCTCCAAGCAGCCATTAATTTGCTTTTCATTATAACAGATTAGTTTGCATTTTCTAGAACTTTATATGATTGAAATCATAAGGTGTTTAGTCTTTTTTTTCCCCCTTTGGGTACCCTTATATGACATGTTTATTTTGCAGTTCATCAGTGGTCTTATGTGAATGGTTCTTCTTACATTATTGAGAATTATGTTCTATCACTATACACTATTTATTCACCTGTTTATGGATATTTTAATTATTTCTAGTTTTGGCTGTTAGAAATAAAAGCCATATAGAAGTTGGATACAGTTCTTCATATTGAATCATTTCCTTTCTCTCATGCTGATACCTCAAGATGCAATACCTGAATCAGAGTATAGGTGAATATATCTTTTCCAGAAACACCACACTGTCTTTTAGAATGATTGCTCCCTTTTATACTCCTACCTGCAGTGTGAGTTCCAATTCTCTCATATTCTTACTAAAGTGAATATGATTTGCTTTTAAAACTTTGACTCTTTGAGTAAATGTGTATAGAATCAGAGCACTTTGGTTTTAGTTTCATTTCCCTTATATTTCGTGATGTTGAGCATAGTTGGTGTATAGGAGATACGGAAGGGTCAACATGTTAAACAGTTCAAAGGCTCAATAAGCCAAATCTAGATCATGGCCAATTCTAGCAAGCAAATGGCAAGTGAATAATATGATTAGAATAAAATGGTAAGTGGGGGATTTCCCTGGCCATCCAGTGGCTAAGACTCGTCACTTCTGCTGCTGGGGGTATGTGTTCAATCCTGGTTGGGGAATTAAGATTACCACAAGCTGCATGGCCTGGCCAAAAGAAAGCCTCCAAGGAAATTCCAGTAGATACTTGTAGGAGAACTTACCCTACCCACTGCCCACTAAGAGTAACTGAACTAATCAGTTTACCCTGAGTACAACAGTTTATGGCCAAAGTTCTCAGCATTTTTTTTTTAAAGGTGAGTGGTACATAGAGGTTAAAAAACTTGCAAGACACACCTACTTATTGCCTAAGATAAATTTTGTATCCAGACTGCAATCAGTCTATATTAAGCAATGATTGCAGTACAGTAGTCACACTATTTAGCACTTATAATTTTAAATATTTTAATTTTATGCAACAGAATTATTGGAATTGTATGAGGATCTTTGCCTTTTAGAAACACCTCCTGAAGAGGTTCTGTGTGAAATGGCATGTTGTCTGCGGCTATAAATAAACCACTAACCGCATAGGGATGGAAAACAGCCACAAAAGGGCAAACAGAGGGTTCCCTGGCAGCCAGCGCTGGGGCTCCACGCTCCCACTGCGCACGGCTTGCGTCTGACCCCTGGTTGGGGAGCCAAGACCCTGCCAGCTGTGTAGTGTGGGAGAAATAGCGACAGACGTTACTTCCTAGGAGTCTTCTGGTTTGGGTATATTTGAAAGCAGCCATTACAAAGGGTGGAGTATGCGCTGTTAATATTGTGTGGTGAGCATAAATGTAAAAGGCCAGGAGGAAACTGAGTTTTGAAACTCTATGAATGTAAATGTCAAAATGGACATTTTAAACATAAGCAAACTTGTCACTTTCTAAGCTTGTTTTTATTTTAATAGCTATCATATTTTGTGTTTATGTAGCCATATTATTCCATTTTATTTATCTGGTCTTTGGAAGGAATGATGCTAAAGCTGAAACTCCAGTACTTTGGCCACCTCATGTGAAGAGTTGACTCACTGGAAAAGACTCTGATTCTGGGAGGGATTAGGGGCAAGAGGAGAAGGGGACGACAGAGGATGAGATGGCTGGATGGCATCACCGACTCGATGGACGTGGGTTTGGGTGAACTCTGGGAGTTGGTGATGGACAGGGAGGCCTGGCATGCTGCGATTCATGGGGTTGCAAAGAGTCGGACACGACTGAGCAACTGAACTGAACACTGATACAGAAAATCCTACATAGATTTCGAGGTCATTTGTAACTTTAAAATAGAAAAAAAAATAGCATTAACACAGAAAATTAGAACAGGAAAAAGCCTTAGATATCATGATTCCCACTTTTCTTCTTCAGCAGATAAGTAAATTAGGGCCCAGAAGGGGAAGTGAGTGACTTGGAGAGCTAGTTAGTAGCAGACTTGGAATTAAACCCAGGCTTAGTAACCCCTTGGTCCAATGTTTTGTGTTTTTTTTTTCATATCACAGTTTTAACTGTTTTATTTAAAGTTTTTATTTTTTAGAGCAATTTTAGGTTCATAACAAAATTAAGAGGAAAGTGTCCTGCCGCTGTGCATGCATCACCTCTGTTATCAACATCCCCCACCAGAGTGGTCCTTCTGTTATAATTGACGAACCTACACTGATTCATTTTTGTCACCCAGTGTGATCATCGTAGTTCCCTAAGTGAGCCCTGCAATACTTTCAATTTTCAGGAAAAAAAAAAATCTGATTATCCAATGGCCCTCTCTCTACACTTTGGTGCGAATAGGCTTCCAAATACCACATAGACTCTCAGGGCTTTTCTTAGGCAGATCCATCAGTGGCTAGAATGTCAAATGTACTCCGTGTTTCTGGGTGTGTGAAAAACAAATGAAATATAAGGAGCTTAATTCTCCCTGTAGAAAATGTGAGGATTCTCCCTGCCTTTTGTCAAAGCATTTAGCTTAGAGCTAAATCTAAGCACTTCCTCATCTCTTTAAAAGGGGTCACTTTGAAGACTAGATGGGACTTTTGTCAGTTGGGCTTTTTTGTTTTTCATTTTCATGAGTTTCATAAAAATTAGGAACCATTTCTTTAAAATGCTCATGAGTTTCGTAAAAATTAGCAACCATTTCTTTAAAATGTTCTAACAACTTGAGAGCCAGTTTTTGGAAATATAAACATCAAGGGAGCCAGCTAGCTTGCTTCTCTCTAGGTTTCTGTGGGAGGGTAGGAGCCTAACTTTGGTGGGTGCTTTGCTCCAATATGAAAAAAAAAAAAATTCCTGTCACAGGGATACAAATAGTTTGTCTTTCCTCTAGATAAAGCCAATAAGCAAAGTGACAGATGGTCACCCCGATTACCAGGTACAGTTAGGGTAGACTGTGTGCCACAAACAATGCTGTCAACATAAAAACACTGAGGCAAAACTTAAGACGAAGCATTTATTTGGGATCAAAGAATTGCAGTTCAAGGTACACCAGATTTGCATAGCAACCTAACTCAAATAGGTTTCATTTGAAGCAAGTGAAAGTCAGGAGTTTTTAAAGGCAAAAAGGGGGACGTCTACATAATTCAAAGTATTTTGATTGGCATTGGTGGCAGAAAGCTAGTGTTGGCTAAACATGTTTGGTCACTAAATATCACTAAGCCAATACCAAAGTACTTATGGTTTGGCCCTGTCCAAAAGTTCACAGTTCACGGGGTGAGGACATGCTTAAGACTCAATTCTTTAATGGTCCCTAGACTCCATTTTAAAACTCATTGACATAAGCAACTCATTTTATTTCATCTTTCATGATGCCGTCAAGTCCTCTTACTGGTTATACTTATCTTGAAAACATATATAATGGGTTCTATGTGCTTGTCTACATTAGGGAGTGAGGGGATTTTTTTTTTTTTTCTGTCTTTGAAATTTCTTAGAGTTTGCTTGTGATGCACATCACACTCTGGTTTAACGCTGATCCAATAATATGGTATAATGAGAAATTTATTTGGTCTTTGTTCACAGATCCTGGCAGAGGTCCTAAAACCCTTAGAATTTCCTGATTGATAGGATTATCTTTTGTCACTAATAAGAGGCTCCCTTTGAGCACAAGCAAATTAAAGCTTCAAGAGTTGATTTAGGGTGGAGCTCCTGCATAGCCCCTCCCACTGACCTCCAGGAAGGGAGTGTGAGGAGACCCTTATCTCTGGTTGAAAACTCTGTACACATGTCTGAACAAGATTTAAGAAGTTTCAAGGTCTGTAAACATGCTGGGCCCAGGGTGGACAGGAGGACTGAAGTGCCTATGCTTGAGATCCTTCTAGACTTCACCCTGTAGACTTCTTCATCTGCCTTTTAAATTTAAGTACATGCTTCCCTGAATTGTGAGCTGCTCTAACAAAATAGTAGCCATCATGGTCAACAAAAGAGTCTGAAATGCAGTACTTGAATGCAATCTCACAAACGACAGAATGATCTCTGTTCATTTCCAAGGCAAACCATTCAATATCATGGTAATCCAAGTCTATGCCCCAACCAGTAATGCTGAAGAAGCTTAAGTTGAACGGTTCTATGAAGACCTACAAGACCTTTTAGAACTAACACCCCAAAAGGATGTCCTTTTCGTTCTCGGGGACTGGAATGCAAAAGTAGGAAGTCAACAAACACCTGGAGTAACAGGCAAGTTTGGCCTTGGAATACGGAATGAAGCAGGGCAAAGACTAATAGAGTTTTGCCAAGAAAATGCACTGGTCATAGCAAA
>SJYF01000879.1:1733331-1795857 GCA_006410515.1 Procapra przewalskii
GTTGGAGAAGACTCTTGAGAGTCCCTTGGACTGCAAGGAGATCCAACCCGTCCATTCTGAAGGAGATCAGCCCTGGGATTTCTTTGGAAGGAATGAGGCTAAAGCTGAAACTCCAGTACTTTGGCCACCTCATGCAAAGAGTTGACTCGTTGGGAAAGACTCTGATGCTGGGAGGGATTGGAGACAGGAGGAGAAGGGGATGACAGAGGATGAGATGGCTGGATGGCATCAAGGACTCGATGGACGTGAGTCTGAGTGAACTCCGGGAGTTGGTGATGGACAGGGAGGATTCATGGGGTCACAAAGAGTCGGACACGACTGCGCGACTGAACTGATCTGAACTGAACAAGTGTAAAACTTCCTCACTAGAGACTCTATCTAAACCCTGTCCCTCTTTGTCCTGTTTGAATCCCTCTCATCCACTCTTTTGCTTTCCTCTGCAGTGTTCTGAGTTGGCTGAAGAACTTCAGTGTGTTTTGAATTTGTAGTTTCTTGTCGAGGAGACAGATTCTTAGAGAATGGATGTCATTCTGGTTGTTCAAATCTCTGGCACTGTCAGACTTCTCAGATTCCAGGTGGGAAAATAAAAGTTTGTTAGATCATTCTTCTCCTGTGCACATACCGTCACTCTCATCTTTTAACTGACGCAAGAGATGCCAACTATGATTTGAAAAAGTCTGCTAGACCTCACTTGAAATATATTTGTAGGTTAACAAAACTCAGTTGAAAAGAAAACTTTTGAAAAGGACGTGTTGATGATATCTGGGGGAAAAAAATTGTCCTAACATAGGATGAAAGAAAAGATAACCATTAATCTTTTTTAAAATTAATTTATTTTTACATTAATCTTCTAATACTTTACAAAGATTAGACTCTTTATTTTTTATTTATCCTTTATTGAATTACAGTTTACAGTGTTTTTGGGGCAGGATCTTTATATTGCTACATAATTTCTTAGTGAAAGATAGTTTTGAAGGAAAAATTGTTGAAATGTGATTTTGAATAATGGCCTTGACTTTCAGGTTACCAGATAAGAAGCAGCAGGAAACTTAAGAAAATTTGCTTTCAAGAGTCTTTAAACATTTGTTTATGTATGTAGATGCTTACAAATTATGTCTTTTTTAACTTGCTCATCATATTGACTTTTTGAACAAATTAAATTGATTTAATAATTTTATTTGCCAAATGGAATTACCTTTTGCTGATTTTATCACGTTTAAAAGTATGTAATCACAGTATTGTAGTTTAATAAGACTTAAGATTTAGTTTCTAATGATTTCAGATTTATAAATTATATACATTGAATTTATGGGTCAACTAAGTTATTATTATTTCCACAAATTATTCTATTTCCTTAGTTCAGTGTCTGAACATGAAGCATCGTTCATTCTGTCCCAGCCCCTCTATCTTTCCTGAATGTTCACTCAGCTTCCCAATACCAACTTTTCTCTCTCACTGGGATACTCTGCCCAACACTCAATATATAGTAAGTTTTTCTCAAGGTATCTTTTCTTGCGCCTTCAGACTAGGTCAAGTCCACTACTTGTATTTTTTCATAATCACCAAAACTTGACCTTCCAACATTTACAGTAATTTAGATTATGTAATGGGCTTCCCTGGTGGCTTAGAGGGTAAAGCATCTGCTTGCAATGCAGGAGACCTGGGTTCGATCCCTGGGTTGGGAAGATCCCCTGGAGAAGGAAATGGCACCCCACCCCAGTACTCTTGCCTGGAAAATCCCATGGACGGAGGAGCCTGGTAGGCTACAGTCCATGGGGTCACAAAGAGTAGGACACGACTGAGTGACGCTCCCTAGATTATGTAATAATTGGTAAGACTGTGCACTGGCTCAACTGTCTTTTTGTTTTTTAAACCAAAGCTAGTGAAGTCGCTCAGTCATGTCCGACTCTTTGCGACTCCATGGACTGTAGCCTATCAGGCTTCTCTCTCTATGGGATTCTCTGGGCAAGAATACTGGAGTGGGTTACCATTTCCTTCTCCAGGGGATCTTCCTGACCCAGGGATCGAACCCGGGTCTCCCGCATCGGAGGCAGACACTTTAACCTCTGAGCCACCAGGGAAGCCCAAACCAAAGCTAAGATGCCACCAATTATAAAACAGACCATTCTTTTACAATGTGTGCATGCTCAGTCGAGTCTGACTCTTTGTGACCCCACAGACTCCTCTGTCCATGGAATTTCCCAGGAAGAATACTGCAGTGGGTTGCCATTTCCTTCTCCAGGGAATCTTCCCAACCCGAGCATCAAACCTGAGTCTCCTGTGGCTCCTGCATTGGCAGGAGAATTCTTCACAGTAAGCCACATAACCTGGGAAGCCCAGGTTATGCTTTTAAATGCTCAGATGAATCCCTGCCTTTCCTTCTTAAATTACAGCACCTACAACTACTAACATTTATAATTTTTATTCACCTTACGAAGAAGAAAATATTTTGAATTGCTGAACCTGGTTTTCCGTATTGCCTATGACCCTCTCCAGCAGACCCAGAAACTCCCTTAGTCCGAGTCAGGGAGATGGTGTTTTGTTTTGAATTGTAGTTAAAAATATGTATCATATAACATTATTTTGCTATTTATAAGTGGCATTAAGTACATTTACATTCTTCTTGTGTTAAAACTATTAAATCAATCTTTAAAACAGCCCTAGTGGGAATTCCCTGGTGGTTCATTGATTAGGTTTCAACATTTTCCCCACCAGGGTCCAGGTTCAATCCCTGGTTGGGGAACTAAGATCACACAAGCTGTGTAGCTCAGCATAAAAATAAAATATAAAACACCCTGGTATCACAACTCAGAATCACAGTTGGCACAAAGAAAGCACCCATCTTCATTCAGTGGTGCCATTTGTGGGGTTCAGTCATGTTTGTCCATCTTCCCTTTCAGTGGGGAGGAGGGAGTGTGTGACATTCAGAAGTGGCTAGATGGTAGTATAAATTCAAAATGACCTGCATATCAAATCGACCATACACATTCAGAAATCTTTCAGTCAGTCCCGTAGAGTCAGTCAGTCTCTTGTGGTGGAGTCCCAGTATCTATAATCTCCAAGTTTTTCTAACCTTCACTTTCCCTCTTTTTGCTTGATGGTCCAGTGACTAAGATTCCATGCTCCCAGTGCAGGAGCCCCAGGTTCCAGGTTTAGTCCCTTGTCAGGGATCAGATCCCACATGCCACAAGTAAGTCCTGTCACGGCCAAGTAAATAAAAAGGAATATGTAAAAAAAAAAAAGAGAGAGAAGTCTTCTCTTTTAAAAGAGTGAATTCTGATGCTGACAGACAACTCACTGGTGTGTAATTATTGGTGGAAGAGTGGCAAAGGAGAAGGCTCTGAGTTTCTCTCTCTCTGGTTCTTGTTTGTGGGGAGAGAGGTTAGGCAAGGACATGCAGTGGCGGAGGACGGGGCATTCTGGACTCTATTCTAAATTTTACTGTGAACCTAAACTCCTCTTTAAAAAAAGCAATACAGAGTCGACCTTTTGTGAACATTTCTTTCAACATACATGCTTTCAGTATGTTCACCAAAAATCCCCATATCGCTCCCAGCACTGCTCTCTCTTGCCATTGACACCAGTGACTTATTTGGTGAACATCACAATGCTCATTCGCCATCTACCATTGGGCTGGCCTTCCTAACAGCTGTAGGGAAGGAAGAATTCTCTCCCCTCTTAGTGTCGATGCCTGGGCAAAGTTGAAACTGACAAAAGGCAGATTAACAGGAGTAGGGCGTACACATTTTGTTAAATGTTTATGTGTCCATGGGAGCATTCATGAAAGAATGGGCCCATTCTGGATGGGCCACAGACTGCGCCGTGTCTGAAAGGATTCCATCACTCTTCACCTAGTGACTGTTCTAGACCCTGGAAGCGTTCCCTCATCCTGTATTTCCACATGATACAGACAACCCATTGCCTTGTCCTGTCCAGTCTTCCTTCCATTTGTATCTCCAAACACTTCTAGTTCCTCAACTACCCCCTTGTGTTGCTGTTCAGTCACTAAGTTGTGTCCGGCTTTTGGCTGACAGTATTAAGTGTAGCACTTAATACAGCAGCATCTTTTAGGATTTTCAATAGCTCACCTGGAATTGCGTCACTTCCATAGCTTTGTTCCTAGTAATGCTTCCTACGGCCCACTTGACTTCACAGCTGCCCCTGCCACCAACTACTTTATTTAACCACTCATTCCTTGAAGGAATCCATGTTTGTTTCCAGTTTGGCGCTCTGATGAACAAGAGGTGCTAAAGCCATGCAAGTTCAAGATTTTGGGAGACTATAAATGTTACTCATCGAGGAGGGATTGGGGGGGCTCCTCCAGACCACCCTCTTGTTTGATGCCTCACTCCCTAGAAGAACTCACATGATCCCACAAAGCTGACTTCTTTCCTGCAGGCGAAACTGCTACCCCATGGCCCATGGCCCAAGGCCCTGCAAGTTATTAGCCTCAACTATACAAGAACCCTCACCAAGTATTCCAAGGGCTTCCTGGGAGCCAGGCAAGGCCAGACTTTTCTTTGGAATGTGCCCAGGTTTTGAACATTGTAGACCCGCTGAATCAATCATTCACTACATGGTCCATTTTAATTTTTCTGGGGTTGAGTTTCTGGATTGTATGGTACTTGGAAAGTTTTTTGTTGTTTGTGTTTGTAAACCAACATTGTTTTCCACAGTGGCTGTACCACCACTAGAATGAATGACTGGATTTTCCCTTGACCTCCTCAGCATTTTGCTACTGTTCTGTATTTTCTTTGAGGCATTCTGAGGGATCTGCCTAGATATATCCCTATGATTTTCATTTGCATTCCCAGGAAATGCCTCGTATCTTTTCATATGCTTATTTGCCATTTAATGGTATCTCCTTCTCTTGGGCAAAATATATTATGTGTATTTTGTCTATTCTACATTTGGATTTTTGTAAAGATAATACCATGATGTTTTGAGAATTTTTCATATTTGTATCTGGCGTGTGGTCTGCACATATTTTCTCTCCTGGCCTCTGTCCTTGGTCCTTTCATCCTCTTCACAAGGTGCTTCAAAGTGTAGGTTTTTAATTTTGACAGCTTTCAGTGTCTCCATTTCTTTTAATGGATCACACTTCTGGTTTCAAATTTTAAAATCACTGTACCTGACCCTGGGCTTCTCTGGTGGCTCAGTGGTAAAGAATCTGCCTGTGATGCAGGAGTCACAGGAGACGCAGGTTCGATCCCTGGGTCAGGAAGATCCCCTCAAGGAGGAAATGGCAACCCACTCCAGTATTCTTGCCCGGAGAATCCTATGGACAGAGGAGCCTGGTGGGTTACATTCTATAGGGTTGCCAAGAGTCGGACATGACTGAAATGACAGCACGCGTGCACAACCGACCCTAGATCCCTAGTTTTTCTCGGGATTTTTTTTTCCTCTAAAGTGGAAAACTACAACTAGAGAAGCCTTGTGTGCAGCAAGGAAACCAGCACAACCAAAAACCTCTGCTCAAAATCAGAGAATGCAAACATTCATCCGGAAATCCCCGGTAGTGCAGTGGTTAGGGTGCGGTGCTTTACTGCTGAAGACCCGGATTCAACTCCTGGTTGGGAAACTAAGATCCTGCAAGCCACGTGGCTCTGCCAAAGTAAACAAATCTCACCTTCCCACGAATGAAACCATTAATTCACTGTTTTCTGTGCATCCTTATATGCTTTTTTAAAAATAAGGGTCCACTTGTGTCTTTCCATTTCACTTTGTGGCTGAGGGATCTTCGCTGCCCTTCACGCTGGAGCGCGGGCTTCTCAATGCCGTGGCTTCTCTGCTGCAGAGCCTGAGCTCCAGCCAAGGGGGCTTCGGTAGGTGCAGCACACCTGGTCAGCAGCTGGCGCCTCGTTGCGCTTAGTTGCCGCGCGGTGTCTTCCTGGACCAGGAGTCCAAGCCATGCCCTCTGCATTGGCAGGCAGACTGCCACTAGGCCACCGGGGAAGGCCCCTTGAGCTGCGCGCCGCCTGCTGCAGTTTATTTAAGCCCTTCGGGGAGCCTGGGGACTCTCTGGCCCCACTCCGGGCAGCCCGCCTGAGGGCCCAGGGCTCAGAGGTGGGCGCGGAGGAGCCAGGGATCCCGTCGCCCACGGTGCAGCCCCGCTGCCCGGGGATCTGGGTCTGTCCCATTGGCGTTCCTGCCGGTTGCCGGGCGCCACCTGGCAGCCTCTTTTGTATCGTCCCTTCCCTCTACAGCAGCGGCCCCAACCTTCGTGGCACCAGGGACCGGTTCTATGGAAGAGATTTTTCCCGTGGAAAAGGTGGGGATGGGGGTGGTTCGGGCAGTGAGGCAGGAGGTAGGTGGGTCCCAGGTAAGCATTAGAGATTCACTCCCTGTGCACTGAAACTCCAAGATGAGAAGAGCAGGACGATTTAGGGAGGAGGCTGGGCCCTGCCCAGACCACACATTTCTCAGGAGACCTGTCTGACCACATGTGCACAGAAAGTCTCCTTGGAAGTCAGGGGAGTGATGTTAACCAAAGCCAGGCTACCCACGGGCCTCTTCGCTGGACCCCATCTTGGCTAAGATGAGTGCGCACACCCAGGAGAATCCTGAGATGCACCAAATACGGCCTGTGAACCAGGCAAATCGAAATGACCCGCAGAAGGAAACCCGGAAGAAATGCCCCAGTTACGCAAGCCAAACTGCCACGAGGGTTCGACTCGGCGAGCGCGTCTCCCTCCGTCGGCCGCAGTGTCGGTCCGCGCGCCCTGTGCCCCCTCCTCTCTCTAAATAAAGCGGAAGGGTTGGGCCCCTCGCCCGCGGCCGCTGGTCTAGCTAGTACCCGGTGCTTTCACTGCGGCGGCCGCCCCGTCTCTGGCTGGGAACCGAAGCCCGGGAGGACGCCGGGGCGGGCGGAATCGGCGGGTTGTTGCTGGGCGGTGGGCCTCCTCCTCTCTGCGGAGGCTGTGCCGGCAGGTTCTCGGGGCGGAGGCCGACAGTCCTGGCCTGGTGTGGAGATGCCACTCCAGACGCCGCAGCCGGCGGGAGAGGGTTTCCCGGGACCGGAGGTGGGAACCCGGCCAGGCCTGGCCGGAAGGCCAGGGGCGAGCCGGGCTGCAGATTCGCCTGGTGCCGGTCTGTGGACTCCGTCCCCCGCAGCCACGACTCCGGGCGCTGGGCCTGCTGGGCCCCGCGTCTCCGGGGAGGCAGTGACCCTCCGGAGCCCAGTTCGCTCCTGAGACGGTGCTGCCTACGCGGGTTTCAAACCTTGTGGCCGCTCAGAGCTGGGCCTCTTTGCACCTGTTTTGGCATCCGCTGGGGATATGCCAGCGAGGGGGTCCTCCGCCCACAAAATTTGTCTTGATGCTTGGCGAGGGGACCGCTGGTGCATTGATGAGGAAAGCGCCTCACTGCGTGGGCACTAGGGCCCCCCTCCCCTGGCGGTGCCCCACCTACCTGAGCCCTTGAAGGGGCCGGGTCTTATCTGCCTGGCGACACCTCTGCACTGCCCCGAGACTTCCCCCCAAGCACTGAACGTGCACTCTGGCCTCAGACATGCTACAGCGGTGGCCCTCCCCTTTCGTCCCCTAAATCTCACGCCTGCCCTTCCGCCACATCTCGACGGGAGCACGCTCTCACCCGCTTTTAGTTCATAGAATTTATAGCACCCCCCGCGCTATTTATTACGCTAAACTGCCCTTTCTCCTTGGACATTTTCATCCTATTCATTTCTTTTCTTCACTGTCTGTCTCCCTGACCCACCCCCACCTCCAGGGTTTGCACAGGCTTTATTGTGACAAAGGAGGCCCTACAGAGCAGGGCCAATGCCTGTGATCCAAAGATGTCACTGTGGAGAAAATCCAAGGTCATGATGGCAGAAGAGGTCACTGAAGGACATGACCCAGAGGAGGCCAGCCAGGAACACAGCAGGCATGGTAAGCAGCCAAGGAGGCCGGGACACACAGCGGCCAGGTCATGGGGCGAGGGGGGCCGGTGCCCAACCCTCCTGCTCCTTGCAGCTCTCCAGATGTGAGGGACCCAGCCTCGTGGCAGGAGGAAGCCCAGGAAGCCAAGTGAGCCCAGCGAGGACACCCCATGGGCTGGAGCTGCTCCCTGGAAGCCTGGGATGGACATGGGCACGCAGCGCTGGGAGCTGCCAGCCTGGCCTCCCAAGCCTCCCAGTTGCAGCAGGGACAGTCGCATGGAGCGGACTGCAGGACGCAGGCAGCTGGAGCCCATGGTTGTGAGGTCAGAGTCCTCCCTCACCTATTAACCACAAAGGCCTCCTTGTTCTTGTCTTCTCCTGCACACCGCATGCTTGGACTAATGTGTGGCACACAGTCGTGGCTGTAGTGTGTGCGTGTGTGCTAAGTCACTTCCGTCGTGTCTGATTCTTTGCAAATTCATGGACTGTGTAGCGCACCAGTCTCCTGTCCATGGGATTCTCCAGGCAAGAATACTGCAGTGGGTTGCCTTGCCCTCCTACAGAGGATCTTCGTGACCCAGGGATCAAACCTGCATCTCTTGCATCTCCTTTGTTGTCAGGTGGGTGCTTCACTTCTAGCGCCACCTGGGACGCCCGGCGATTCTAACAGATGTGTTCAAAAGCAGCCAACGCACTCTCTAATGTTCAGACTGCCTTTCTGGCTGGTGTTAAGTCGGCTTTTTTTTTCTGTTGGGGAGATTAATAAGTTTTGAGGGGGGACTGCCTGGTGGTCCACTGGCTAAGACTTCATGCTCCCAATGCAGAGGGCCAGGGTTTGATACCTGGTCAGGGAACTAAGACCCCACATGCTGCAACTAAAGATCCTGCATGCCACAGCGAAGACAGAAGATTCCCCTGTGCTGCAATGGACACCTGGTGCAACTCAAGAAAGTTAAGTCCCCAGGCCACTTAAAAGCTAAGTGTTTTCTTCCCGAATCCCCTTCCTCCCCATTTAAGTACTTTGCTGGAGTTAAGCTCTGTCTTATTTCTGTATCCTTCCCAAATTGTTGTGATGTGCAAGGGATTATTTCTTAATTTCGTTGTCAAAATTCCAATTTTCCCAAACAAGTGACTTACTTCAGTAGAGTCCATAAGCAGTTTTTCCATTCCTAGGTGGGATTCTCATTATACAGAAGTCCGCCTCACTGCTACAGCGACCTTAAAAGTCTTGCCGAAACCAGCACTCAACTCTCTTTCCCTTGGCGTTTCACTTAGTATGTCTGGCAAAAAATCACAAGTTTTGACTTTTTCCTGTGATCATGTGCAGGGACATCATCCAAGTCGTAATTCACATTGTAATTACAGTGATTATTTACAGCGAAGTAACTTGTAGGTACTTTTTAATACCACATGAAAATGATACCAGGTTTTTTTCTCTCTAGAAGAGCTAGTAATATTGAATTGGCACAAAAATTTGTTTAGGTTTTGCTATGAAGATATGTGGAAACCTGAATGAACTTTGTGGACAGCTGACTATGTGCTGCAGGTCCCAGCCACTGGCAGCAGCGACGGATGCTCTCAGCCGGGATGCCCCAGGCACTCACTCAAAGGCCTTCTGACCTCACTGAGTCCTACTGCCACTCCCCCTGCACCAGGGCCAACACTGCTGCAGTACTTGTGGTTCTTACTGTAACTGTAGGAAGAACTTCAACACAATCTGATCAGAAACTTGAGGAACAAGACATTACTGAGACTGGAGGGTGTCCTGGGGGCATGCCACAGTGAGGTGGTGAAGGGAAAGGAAGGGAACATAGACTTGAAACTCTGCCTTGATTAGTTTCCAAGGGGTTTCATAGTTTTCACTTGTCCTGAGTAGGTTTACACAACTCGAGCTGTATTAGGGTGCAGGAAACTGGAAGGGAGGGTTTCTTACATTGGGGCACATACAAGTACTTGAGTGCTTTCCACGCTATGCTGAGAGGGGGACAGTAAAACGGATAAATCATCAGCAACTTCCAAAACACCTAGGTTACAAGCATGGGGCCTGGGTGCAGCCAGTATGTTTAAACAGCTTCAGAGAGACCAAGTGAGCCACATCTAGAATGTGGTCAATTCCCCTGGAATGATGGAGGAAACATGAAACATAGGAGCTTTTATTTAAAGATGTATTTTGCAAGCAGCTTGGGGTACCTCAGCACTGTATTTTGTGTGAAAGTTACTTGGAGCAATGAAGATTCTTTATCTTAGAGTGGTCCTGAGATGTTAGGTGTTACAATCCACTATTATAGTGGGCCTAGTGGAGCTAGGCGAAAGCTTCAGAAAGCTGAAGCTCCCGTCACCCATTCCAAAAATGTAACAGCAAAACTGGGAACAAGGTAATGTTCAATTAGGTGGGTAAACAAACTGGGGTACATCTATAGAGGAATACTCAGCTGTGAAATGGTTACTTACATAAGCAACATTGTGAACTGCACGCATGGGGAAGAAAGCACGATATCATTTTAAAAGTAAACAGTTTAATGTTTCCAACAATATAAAATTTTATAAAACAAGCTAATTTACTGTGAAAGAGTAAAATCAATAGCGGCTATGAGGGCAGAAGGGAGAGTTTTTAAAAGGATACGAGTATCATGGTAGCCTAGAGGCTAGAATCCTGGGCTTCACTGCCACAGCCCCAGATCAACCTCTGGTTGAGTTGAGATATCCTAGAAGCTATGCAGCATGGCTTAAAAAAAAAAAAATGAAAGGGAACAAGTAAACTATTTGTTGTAGATATTTTTTTTTAATAGTTTTATGGGTGTACAAGTAAACAGTATCATATTGTACAATTTTAATCAACTATATTTCAATAAAACTTTGTAGAAATTTGTTTCACATAGAAATTTTCCTAGTTTTTTTTTTTTTCATAACCAGAGCTTTATAAACCTGTCTTTCCCTGGCAGGCCCTCCATCAGGGAAAAAATATACTGGTAAAGACTGTTTTTGAGTCAGCAGGAAACTGGTCACAAAAGCTATATCCCTGGGCTCCAGCATCTCGCTTCATCCCCGTCTGTCACTGTCTGTGCAGCATGATGCTTAGGGTGAAAAGTCCAGAGGTTATAAGAATAAGCAAAGCGTTATCTGCTCTGACAATGACCTCAACTAATGGAAGAACACATAATGGGAGTGTACACACTCATCTAACACATCACAGTCACTGGGACATTTGTGGAGGTGCCTTTACAACAGGCACTTCCTTTCATTGCCACAGCCTCCTCCAGTGCATATAACCACATCCAGCATTTGTGTGTGAAGTTTCTGGCTTCACCCTTGAAATCGTTCAGTAAAAAACCCAGCTTGAGACCTGAAGGCACATGATTTTTGCAGTATCTGGAGCTTCTCCACAACAGTGCTCAGGATTATGTGTAATACTGGGGAAAAGGGAACTGATTTTTATGCTTCTCACAGAAGCACCAGAGGTGCTTCTTACAGGTGACCTCTGGGTTCACCAAATTCCTTGCATCCAGGCCACAAATTAGGCCATAAATTAGGGCCCTTTACTAGAAGACCTCTTTCTTTCCTAGGAGACTTTTGGCAGTTATGCAAGCTGGACCTCTAGTGGAAGGTGGTAAGCCTACTGCTGCCAATGTTACCCACACTTTGCTAAAACTGGATTGAGCCCTAATTTGTCAGAGGGGAAGGAATATGAGGTAACCCTGAAAATTATTCATACTGTTCTATAAAGAATGGGACAGAGATGAGACATCTCCCTCCCCTGATCAAACTGCAAGGACTGATACAAAGTGCTGGAACCTGGAAACTACTGGCTGGTAGGAGTGAGGCTTCTGCCACAGAAACCAGAAGGGATGTAACTGAGGAAACAGAGCCAGCAGTGAAATATGCAGAAAGGCTCCTAAAAGCTTCCCACCAACCTACAAACTCAAAGGGAATGTTCCTGCTGTGTATGTCCAGCTGTATAATGCTCAACTTCTAGGAGATGGCCCCTTCACAATGAAACTCATGTTCCCTGTTGGCCTTAGACCTTTAAGATGGCTTCCCCAAATCTGCTGCATGATTTTCTGGTTGAATATAGACACTGGCTATGACTGGTGCTCTCAGTCATTGCACTCGTGAGGTTATCTGGTGTGCAGTTTTCTGTGTTGAATGATGTGGGAGCTTTGACTGAACGATTTCCCACATTCCCCACATTCATAAGGCTTTTCTCCTGTGTGAACTCTCCGGTGCTGAATGAGATTGGACTTTTGGCTGAAGGATTTCTCACATTCATCACACTTGTAAGGTCTAGCTCCAGTGTGAATTCTCTGGTGTTGATTGAGGGTGGAGCTGTGGCTAAAGGATTTCCCACATTCCCCACACTCATAAGGCCTCTCTCCAGTGTGAATGCGCAGGTGCTGCACAAGTTTGCATTTGTAGCTGAAGGATTTTCCACATTCAGTGCATTTATAAGGCCTTGCCCCACTGTGGATCTTCTGGTGTTGAATGAGATTGGAGCTTTGGCTAAAGGAATTCCCGCACTCGCCACACTTATAAGGCCTGGCTCCAGTGTGAACTCTCTGGTGTTTAATGAGAGTAGAGCTGTAGCTGAAGGATTTTCCACACTCGCCACACTCATAAGGCCTCACTTTACTGTGAATCTGTAGGTGCTGCACAAGTCTTAATTTGTAGCTAAAGGCTTTCCCACATTCATTGCACTTATAAGGCCGTGCTGCAGTGTGACTTCTGTGGTGTTGAATGAGTCTGTAGCTTTGGCTAAAGGACTTCCCACATTCGCTGCACTCGTAAGGCCTTGCTCCTGTGTCATCAGGTCTCTGGCAATTGATAAGGAGGGAACTTTGGTTAAAAGGTTTCTCACAGTCGTCACAGTCCTGGTAGTTTTTCCTAGTGGGAATCTGCTGATCCTGAAAAAGCGTGTATTCACAGCTAAACAGTTTCTCATACTCACTGCACTTGTACTGACTTTTTCCATCAAGAAAGGGCTCTGCACACTGAAAGCTGCTCTGTGGCTTTGTCCCTTTGAGTGTGGCCTGATGCTGGAGGAGGTTCAGCATAGCCAGGAAATCCTTGCCCACTTCCTCACAAGTGAAGGGCTTTGCTGATACGTGAACTCTGTAACTTCTCACACTTGCCTTGTCTGTGTCCCTTCTGGATGGCTTCTCGTTGCTGGGCTCTGGGTAGAGGGCAGGGCTAAACCTTGGTTGCTTCTCACACTCATCACAGGGCTGTGAGTTTTGCTCAGGATGCAGGCCTTGGTGCTTAGGCAGCTGTAGACCGTCTCTCCTGGCCCTGACACACCCCTCACAGGGCTGAGTCTTCTCAATGGATGGGTATGGAACTACAGTCTTGCCCTGTGATGTTTGTTCTACAGGAACACTCTCCACAGAAAATGCCACTGCCTCCTCCATTCCATACCAACAACCTGAAAGCACAGATGTGCGGGTGAGATGCCTGTCTTCTGTGGTGGAGGGGGCAGCCTCTACACAATTCTGTGTAAGACTCAGCACAGCCCACCGGATTGCTCTCAATATGAGGTTGATGTGCAGTATTGGGGCTCTGAAAGTCTTAAGAATTAGGAAGGCCTCATAAGATAAAGAATGTAAAGGGGAGGGGTGCAGAAAAGAAAGAAACATCCAGTTCAAGTTCTCTGCCAATACTCCATGAGAGCCTTGGCTGAGTGACATTTCAGTGCTATGCGTGAGTTTTATGAACAGCAGCCTGGGACAGTGGGTGGATTTTTTAGCAGCACAGTTAGAGGTGGCAGGCTCATGAAGAGGTAGCTGAGCCCAGCCCTGTTGACCTCAGTGTCTACTAGCCAGGCAATTGGGGAAAGGAGGCAGAACCTGTGTCTAAAGTGAGCAGAGTTGAGTACAAGGTACTGGGGTGGGTGTGAGGGCCTTACCCAGGGAGGTCACGAGCGCAAAGTTCTCCAGCATCACATCATGGTACAGGCATCTCTGATTCTCATCCAGGAGACCCCACTCCTCCCAGGAGAAGTACACAACCACATCTTCAAAGGTCACACTTCCCTGCCATGATGGGGGAAAGATGAAATCACAAACTCTCCCAAAGACCACAACGCATCACTGACACATCTACCCATGCCCACCCTCTCGCTAACTCAGGGGAGATGAAACCAGACCACTGTCTGCAAATGGCCCCACTGATCACTGGGGCCAGAAGTCATCAAGAGGAGGCACACAGACAAAAAGATATGGTATAGCTATCAGGCAATGTCCCTAACTTGTGGACAAATCATGTATGTCTCACACTGGGGCCCTGAGACTTACTCCTTTTGCAAATGCATATCCTTCTTAATATGGTACATCCCTCACATCTCTAGACACCACAGCCACATGTCCCAGGCCACCATCTGACCATCCCATAGCTTAAGTGCCTCGTTGGTGTCCCTATAAATTATGGCTTCCCTGGTGGCTTAGAGGGTAAAGCATCTGCTTGCAATGCAGGAGACACGGGTTCGATCCCTGGGTTGGGAAGATCCCCTGGAGAAGGAAATGGCACCCCACTCCAGTACTCTTGCCTGGAAAATCCCACGGACGGAGAAGCCTGGTAGGCTACAGTCCATGGGGTCACAAAGAGTAGGACACGACTGAGTGATGTTCCCTCCCTATAAATTATGGGAATTCAATCATCTCCTACTTTACCCCAGTGGGGAGGATGGGATCATGTTCTATGGTTATAGAGATGACCAAACACAGGAGACCTGAGACCTAATGTTGGTCAGATGAGATCAACAGCAATTTATTAACCATGTACTCAGTCTGGGAGATGAGGAAACCACACATTCACAGAGCCAGAGTGGAGCTACATGAATGAAAAGAGTGAACAATGATCCTCCAGGGGCAGGCAGGGAACTGACACCACCTGAGAAGGGATGAGCAGAAAGTCCATTTAATCCCTGTGAGAAAGAAGACTGTTGGGTTAGGAGACCTTATGTGTAGGAGCAGAGTGAGAAGAACCAGCACTCAGGCCATTTGAAGTCCTCATGGTTTCACAACACAGCACTTAAACACTGGTTTTAATCTTTAATTTTAGGCTTACACCACAACCTGGCAAAAAACATCCAGAGTATACTTTGCCAATTCAAACGGGATGAGGGACTTCTCATGACTTCTCGAGCTGCAGCAGTCCCAGATCTTTCTCTGGAGGCCTCATTACTTAGGGGCAGGCCCTTGCCTCAGACTCTGCATTCAGAACATGTCTGCTCTCAGACACACGTGGCCCTCTCCACTTCTGGGCTGCACTTTCAGCCATCACAACTTTCTTCTGTTCACCACATTCAAAGCTCAGCCCCATGTAGTGGACGACCCCAGGCCTTATGACTCTCACAAATGACCACATTTGCCCAGGACTTGGTGCCACTAATATCACTCTCTCTTCAGGTCCCATGAATCACTGTATCCAGTCCTCAGCTGTAAAAGTCAAGTGGGCCAATAGATATCATCTAAGTGCAAGGCCCCGCTGGGGGTGCCTAACCCCTGCCAGCCAGGCCCCATCCCTGGGGAACCCAGAGGGTACCTCCCAGATACACTCACATGGGCTCAACCTGTACTTGTCAGTCCAATGCTGAGGATATGGAATCATCAGCTCCCACTACCTCTCCACGTGCACATCTCTCATCTGTAGGCACGGGTGTCCCAATTGCCTCTCTGACTCATCACACAGCGTAAGAGGCCTTGATAAAGAGAACCCCCTACTGCTACAGCCCTGTGCAAGACCCAACCACCTGAAAGTGAAGTCACTCAGTCGTGTCTGACTCTTTGTGACCCCACAGACTGTAGTCTACCAGGCTTCTCTATCCATAGGATTTTCCAGACAAGAGTACTGGAGAGGGCTGCCATTTCCTTCTCTAGGGGATCTCCCTGACCCAGGGATTGAACCTGGGTCTCCCTCATTGTACGCAGATGCTTTTACCGTCTGAGCCAGGGAAGTCCAACCATCTGAGGCAGCCTAAAATCCAGGCCCCCTTGTCTGCCTCTGATCTGTGCTTCAGTCTCAGGCACCCAGAACCATGTGTGGATCTTAAGATATCCCATAGCCCTGTTCCTAATTTGTTTGCACTTGATGCTCCTTTGGGGATCCCTGGTGGCTCAATGGTAAAGAACCTGCCTGCCAATGCAGGAGACATGGGTTTGATCCCTGGTCTGATAAGATCCCCTGGAGAAGGGAATGACTACCAACTGTAGTATTGCCTGGGAAATCCTAAGGACAAAGGAACCTTGTGGTCTACAGTGGATGGGGTCACAATGAGTCAGACACAACCGAGCATGCATGCACTGATGTCCCCTACTATCAGAGCCCTTCTCTTCCCTACTACCCTTATTGAAACATTTGCAGTCTCAATCTTTGGCTTATTAAGGATTAAAACTCACTGGTACTTTCCATGTGAGTTCCCATGGTCTTTCCTCTATACCCGAGTCCTAACTTCCTTATTACAAAGACACTAGTAGTTTGTGCTAATAACCTCACTTTAACTTAATTACCTCTTTAAAAATCCTACCTCCAAATAACAGTCCCATTCTGAGGTCTTGGGGGTTAACACTTCAACTTAAAAGCTTCAGGGGATGTACTTCTGCCCGTTACACGGGCACAAATGTCCCCATTCACCTCTAAACTCATCTAGCAGTGTGAGTGAAATACATCAGGCTCCATGAAAGGTCACCACAAAGTTCTTGTGAGTCAAGAAAATGTTGAACAAGAGCAGCTCCAGCCTCAGGGTCCCTTTGCCCCAGTCCTGGGCCTCTGCATTCACCACAGTCCACTCTTCCCTTGGGAGTCTTGGCCACTTGTCAGACTGTCCCCTCCTCCCACAAATGCCATCTCCTCCAACCAGGTGCCCCAGAAAGAGATGCAGAATTAACACTCAACCTGTTCTTTCTGACCTGAGTAACATTACCAAGGATGAGAATTCCCTTTCCTAAATGTGACACTGAGTTCCTTCCACCCAGTGGTCACCACCTATGTGGGTCTAATGCTGAACTGTCTCAGATTTCTACATTTTTATAACCTCCAACTAACTGGATACCTCCATTCTATATTTTCTGTAACACATCACGCTCTTAAACATGGCCCAAAACAAAACTCCTGCTATCCTAACTGGAAATTGTTCCCACTCCCTCCACTGACTGCTCCAGCCCTGTGAATGGAGACCCCCATGTTCAGCTGTAAAGACAAAAACCATAGGAGTCATCTGTGAAGAGGCCTTACAAATAAATAGCTGAGAAAAGAAGCAAAAGGCAAAGGAGAAAGGAAAGGTTTACCCTACTGAATGCAGAACTCCAGAGAAACAGCAAGGAGAAATAAGAAAACCTTCAAAGAAACAGAGGAAAACAATAGAATGGGGAAGACTAGAGAGATCTCTTCAACAAAATTAGATATACCAAGGGAACAATTCATGCAAAGATGGGCACAATAAAGGACAGAAAACAGTATGGATCAAACAGAAGCAGAAGAGATTAAGACCTGGCAAGAATACACAGAACTATACAAGAAAGATCTTAATGACCCAGATAACCACGATGGTGTGATCATTCACCTAGAGCCGGACATCCTGGAATGTGAAGTCAAGTGGACCTTTGAGAGAAGCATCACTACGAACAAAGCTAGTGGGGGTGATGGAATTCCAGCTGGGCTGTTTCAAATCCTAAAAATGATGCTGTAAAAGTGCTGCACTCAATATTCCAGCAAATTTGTTTGGAAAACAGCAGTGGCCACAGGACTGGAAAAGGTCAATTTTCATTCCAGTACCAAAGAAAGGTACCGCTAAGGAACATTCGAATACTGTACAATTTGCACTCACTGCAGTATGTGAACTGAGAGCTTCCAGATGCACAAGTTGGATTTAGAAAAGGCAGGGGAACCAGAGATCAAATTGCCAACATCTGCTGGATCATTAAAAAAGCAAGGGAATTAAAAAAAAAAATCTACTTCTGCTTCATGGACTACGCTAACGCCTTTGTGTGGATCACAACAAACTGGAAAATTCTTCAAGAGATGGGAATACCAGATCCCCTTACCTGCCTCCTGAGAAATCTGTATTAGGGTCAAGAAGCAACAGTTTGAACTGGACATGGAACAACAGACTGGTTCAAAACTGGGAAAGGGGGACTTCCCTGGTAGTCCAGAGGTTAAGAATCTGCCTTGCAATGCAAAGGATGCAGGTTTGACCCCTGGTCAGGGAACTAAGATCCCATATGCCAACATGCCTTGGAGCAACTAAGCCTGAGCCGATTAACTACAACAGCAAAGATCCCACATGTCCAACTAAGACCAGATGCAGCCAAATAAAATTTTAAAACAACAACAACAAAAAAACTGGGAAAGGAGTCAAGGCTGTATATTGTCACCCTGCTTATTTAACTTACATGCAGAATACATCATGCAAAGTGCTGAGGTGGATGAAGCACAACCTAGAATCAAGCTTACCAGGAGAAATATCAGTAACCTCAGATATGCAGATGATACCACCCTTATGGCAGAAAGCAAAGAGAAACTGAAGAGCCTCCTGATGAAAGTGAAAGAGGAGAGTGAAAAAGCTGGCTTAAAACTCAACATTCAAGAAACAAAGATCATAGCATCTGGTCCCATCACTTTATGGCAAATCGATCGGGAAACAATAGAAACAGAGATTTTGTTTTCTTGGGCTTCAAAATCAATGCAGACAGTGACTGCAGGCATGAAATCAAAAGATGCTTGTTTGCTCCTTGGAGGAAAAACTATTAAAAACCTAGGCAGTACATGTAAAAAGAGAGACATCACTTTGTCAACAGACAGAGCTAAAGCTATGGTTTTTCCAGTAGTCATTTGAGAACTGGACCATAAATAAGGCTGAATGCCAAAGAATTGATGCTTTCAAACTTTGGTGTTGGAGAAGACTCAAGAGTCCCTTGGACTGCAAGGAGATCAAACCAGTCCATCCCTGGTTTGAAGGAACCAGGAAATCAGCCCCTGAATATTCAATGGAAGGACTGATGCTAAAGCTGAAGCTCCAGCACTCTGGCCTCTTCTGTGAAGAGTCAACTCATTAGAAATGACCCTGAGGCTGGGAAAGGCAACAGGAAAAGGGGGTGACAGAGAGGAGATGGTTGGACAGCAGCACCGACTCCATGGACATGAGTTTGAGCAAGCTCCAGGAGACAGTGAAGGACAGGGAAACATTGTATACTGTAGTCACGGGGTTGCAAAGAGTTGGACACGATTCAGCAAGTGAACAAAGATCCAACAACTTCACCTCCACAATTGTGTCTTACGCACATCCCACCTGAACTAGTGTGGCAGCCTCCTCTCACCCTCCCACCTAAGACGGAACATGCTGGGCAGGGTAAGGTAAGGTCACCTCCATCTTGTAGTCTAAATCTCCCCCTGTTCTTACCACCTCCAAAATCAACACCCATATTCCAGGTCTGAGTCCTACCTCCTTGCTCTGTTCTCATCAGAAGGAGACACATTTCCCTGAATACTGCCAGGCTGACTTCATATTCAAGCATCTTGGACATACTGATAGGTGTGCCCGTGAACACTTCAGTTTACTAATCTCTGGAATTGGAAACACTTCTGTATGGTAACCTCCAGCCTTGTCCTGATGTTTCTCCAGGGCCCTGACACCACACAGATAGGGCTGCAATCAGTGAGCCCTGGGAACCCTCCCCTTACTGTGAAGATTCCTGAAGTGCTTCAGCTGTTGTGGGAACGACAAGGCAGAAGAAGTGGAGGCAGGCAGCCAGGGTGGAGCTTCACGGGCTCCGCTCTGCTCACACTGGAGCAGAGAGACCTCCGGCTGCCGAAACCCTGGGAGATTCAGTCCTCAGCCACAGGAGTCAAACTCCCTGTGTTTCACTGTTATCGACCCTTTAAGCTTTTCATCTAAAGAACCTCCTGGGAAACTTCACATTTCTCCTTTGCTGAAATTCTCCAACAGTCCCCAGGGTTTTCAGAATGAAGAAATAACCCCTGAGCCTGCCAATCCAGGTGCCATTTCATTTTAATTCACTGTTCCCTAAAGAAACAGGTTTCCTGAATGCTCCCAGCTCAGTCCAACCTCCAAGCTGCTATACTTGCGGCTCCCTCTGCCCATCACCCTCTCCTACACGCCATCACTGTCTGTCAGACACAGGGCCTGACCTATGACCACCTCAACATCCTGGATCCCAGGGCTGCAGGCATGTGAGCAGGAGCGCCACACTCTGGGCTTTAGTGTCTGGTGGGGTGAGGGCCCAGAGGATGAGGGTTACCTGATGCGGGTCCCTCAGTGTTGCTGCCGCCATCGGACTCCAAAGTGGAGCAGCCTAGTGCTTCCGATCTGTCTCTGTGAAGCAGGCACAGTGACTTTTCTTGCTCACGTCTCCTTCTGTCTGGGTCACCTTGGAACCGACCCAGTGCTCTGGAACCTCTGAGTAGGAAACAGATCGCCACTAGGAGGATGCTGGAAGTCCTGTCCCAACACGATGGTGCACACAGAAATGCCCCTCTCCTGGACCTTCATTGGTTCCGCGCTGACGTGCCTTTGTCGGCTCGGGGTCCTCTGGGCACTGTGGTTCTCACAGCAGTGAATAAAACACTGAATTAAATAAATAAAACAGTGAATTAAAACTCCTCTGCCTACATGTATAGACTCTGCCCATAGTGCAGGAGATAACAGAAGATGTGAGCTCAATCCCTAGGTTGAGAAGATCCCCTGGAGAAGGAAATGGCTTTCTTGCCTGGGAAATCCCATGGACAGAGAAGCTTAGTGGGCTACACTCTATGAGGTCACAAACGAGTCAGACATGACTTAGTGACTAAACAACAACAGTATTTTAACTACTTACCGATTTTTTTTTAAATTAACTTTTTACTTTTGCTTGGGTAGGTCTTTGTTGCTGCGTATGGCCTTTCCCTAGTTGCAGCGAGTGGGGACTACTCTGTAGTTGCTCTGCGTGGGTTTCTCAATACAGTGGCTTCTGTTGTTGCTGTGCATGGGCTTAGTGGCGCTAACAGCATGTGGGATCTTCCTGAAGCAGAGACTGAACTTACATCCCGTGCACTGGCAGGTAGATTCTAACCCACTGTGCCACCAGGGAACTGCTGTCTGCCTTTCTAATAAGTGGTAATGCTGTCTCAGTGATTCAACTTCACTTCAAGAACCAAGAAGAAGTATCTCAAAACAGCCAAACCTTACACCTAAAGAGACTACAGAAAGAACAATCCCCCTCAAGTCAGTATAAAGAAAGAAATTATAGGGGCTTCCCAGGTGGCTCAGTGCTAAAGAATCTGCCTGCCGATTCAAGAGACACAGGAAGACCCCACATGCTACAGAGCAGCAAAGCCTGTGTTCCACCACTGCTGAGCCTGCGTGCTCAGGAGCCTGCAAGCACAGCTGCTGAGCCCACATGCTGCAACTACTGAGGCCTGCATGCCCAGAGCTCACACTCCACAGGAGGAACCAGAGCAACGAGAAGTCCCCGCACTACAGCTAGAGAGCAGCCCCTGCTTTGCCACGGCTAGAGAAAAAGTTCATGCAGCAACAAAGACCCAGCACAGCCAAAGAACTTTTAAATTAAAAAAAGATATCATAAAGACCAAGGCAGAAATGTGTGAAACAGCAACGAAGAAAACAACAGCAAAGATCAATAAAACTAAAAGTTGATTGTCTGAGAAGATAAACAAAATTGATAAACCTTTAGCCAGATTTACCAAAAAAAAAAAAAAAAGAGGGTGTGTGTGTGTGTGGATAGGACTCAAATCAATAAAATTTGACTTGAAAAAAAGAGAAATTAAAACTGACACTGTAGGAATATAAAGGATCATAAAAGCTACTGTAAGCAGCTCTATGAGGATAAAATGGACAGCATGAAGAAATGGATGAGTTCTTGGAAAGGTATAACTTTCCAAGATTGAACTAGAAAGAATTAGAGAATATGAACAGATCCAACCACAGGTAATTCAATAGAAGGTATAATTTAAAATCTTCCAACAAAGTCCAGGATCAGGTGGCTTCAAGGTAAATTCTATCAAACTCTTAATAAAAATTGCAGAGAGGGGAATACACCCAAACTTGTCCTATGAAAGTCATCACTCTGATACCAAAACCAGACAAAAAAGCACATATAAAAAATTATAGACCATTATCACTAATGAACATAAATGCAAAAATTTTCAACAAAATATGAGCAAACAGAATCCAACAACACATTAAAAGGATCAAACACCTTGACTGAGTGGGATTTATCCCAGGGATGCAAGGAAAAACTGGGATGCAGTTGAAGAATATACACAAATCAACCAATGTATACACTATATTAATAAAAATCAGATGATCATCTCAGTAGATGCGGAAAAAGATTCCAACAAAATTCAATACCCAGTCATGGTTAAAAAAAAAAAAAAAAAACTTTCCAGAAAATGGGCACAGAAGGAATCTACCTCAACATAATAAAGGCTGTATAAAGAAAACCCACAGCAAACATCATTTTCAATGGTGAAAAGCTGAAAGCACTTCTGGTAAGAGTAGGAACAAGGTAATGATGTCCACTCTCACCACTACTACATAGTGGAAGATTTGGAAGTCCTAGACACAGCTCTCAAAAAAGAAAAATAAAAGAAATACTAATGGGATAGATTAGAAGATTTGGAAGTATAGATAGATTTGGAAGTCCTAGACACAGCACTCAAAAAAGAAAAATAAAAGAAATACTAATTGGAAAAGAGGAAGTAAAAGTGTCACTGTTTGTAATGATGCACTAGACACAGAAAATCCTACAGATGAAAGCAGAAAACTACTAGAGCTAATCAATGAATCTTAAAGGTGCAGGATACAAAATTAATGCACAGAAAGCCCTTGCATGCCTATGCACTAACAACAAAAGAGCAGAAAGAAATTAAAGAAATCAAAGATGACACAAAGAGATGGAGAGATACATCAAGTTCTTGGATGGGAAGAGTCAATACTGTGAAAATGACTAAAGTGCACAAAGCAATCCACAGATTCAATGCAATCCCTATCACATGACCACCAGCATTTTTCACAAAATTAAAAAACAAAAAAATTTACCATTTGTATGGAAAGCAAAAAGACTCCCAACAGCTACAGCAAACTACAAAGAAAAGTGAGGCTGTAAGAAACAGGTTCCCCGTCCTCAGACTATACTACAAAGCAATAGTAACCAAGACAGTATGGCACTGGAACAAAAACAGAAATACAAATCAATGGTACAGGACAGAAAGCCCAGTGATAAACCTACACATCTATGGGTCACCTAGTCTATGACAAGGGAGGCAAGAACATATACTGGAGAAAAGATGTCTCTTCTATAAGTAGAGCTGGGAAAACTGGACAGAATGAAATCAAAACACTACCTTAAAAAAAAACAAGAAAAACACTACCTAACATGATACTCTAAAATAAACTTAAAATAGATTAAAGATTTAAAATGTAATACTAACTTCTAAAAGACTCTTAGAGGAAAACTTAGGGAAAACACTCTTTGACATAAATCACAGCAATATCTTTTTTGAAGCACCTCACACAGTAATGAAAATAAAAACAAAAATACATAAATGGGACCTAATTAAATTTACAAGCTTTTGCACAGTAAAGGAAACCACAAACAAGAAAAGATATCCCTCAGAATGGGAGAAAATACTTGCAAACAAAGCAGCAAAGGACTAGTCTCCAAAATATATAAATAGGGACTTCCCTGATGGTCCAGTGGTTAAGAATCTGCCTTGCAATGGAGGGGACGTGGGTTCATTCCTCAGTTGGGGAACTAAGACCCCACAGGCTGCAGAGCAACTAAGCCCAGTGCCACAAGCACTAAGCCCACTTGCCACAACCGGTCACATGTGCCACATCAAAAGATCCAGCATGATGCAATGAAGATCCCATGTGCTACAACTAGGACCCCACATGAAAAAAGAAAGGTTAAAACAAACCGAAATATATAAACAGCTCATGGAGCTCAATATCAAAAGGCAAACAAATGGGCAGAAGAACTAAATAGACATTTCTTGAAAGAAGACATACAGATGGCCAAGAGGCACATGAAAAAAATACTCCACATCACTAATTATTAGTGAAATGAAAATCAAAACTACAATGAGGTATCACCTCACATCAATCACAGAGGCCTTCATCAAGAAATCCTCAAGCAGTAAGTGCTGGAGAGAATGTGAAGAGTGTAAATTGATACAGTCACTATGCAGGTGACTAACCTAACCCTAACCCTAACCCTGCACTGTTAGTGGGAGTGTAAATTGATACAGTCACTATGGAAACAGTAGGGAGGTTCCTTGAAAAACTAAAAATCGAACTACCATTACGACCCAGCAATCCTGGGCATATACTCTGAAAAAACCTTAATTCAAAAAGAGATATGTGTGTGTGTGTGTGTGTGTGTGTGTGTAAGATAATGTTCACTGGAGCACTATTTACAATATTCAGGACATAGAAACAACCTACAGATGTCCATCAACAGATGAATGGATAAAGGTGTTATGCATATATGCACACGATGGAGTATTTACTCAGCCATAAAAAGGAACAAAACTGGTTCATCTGTAGAGATGTAGGTGGACCTACAGTCTGCCATACTGAGTGAAGTCAGAAAGAGAAAGACAGTTATCATAAGTATGTGGAATCTGGAAAGATGGTACAGGTGAACCTACTGCCAGGGCACAAATAAGAGATGCAGACACAGAGAATGGACGCGTGGATGTGGGGGTGGGGGAGATGGTATGAATTGGGAGGTTACATTTGACATAAATACACTACATGTGTACAACAGAGAGCTAGTGGGAACCTGTTACACACCACAGAGAGCTCAGCTCGGCGCCCCATGACGACTTGGGGGAGTGGGGGATGTATGTGTTCATGTGGCAGATTCACTTTGCTGTACAGCAGAAGCCATCATGACACTGTAAAGCAATCACCCTCCAATCACCAAACAAAAGGTGACGCAGAAGATTCAGGGCTCCTTCCTTAATGATTAGAAAACTGGGGTTATAAAAACAATTCAAAGTGGCATTGGATTCCAACCATCAAACTCCCCAAACCCGAAAAAGTCATTTAACTCCAGAGCAACATCTCTGAATAATTATTTACACAACAGTTTTTGCTAGGGAACTGTTGACCAAAACCACCCACCTTGGTCAGGCCCGCTTACCTGAGTTGTCTCATAAGAGGAAGTCAAAAAAGAACATGTACTGCAGGACAAAACTAACCCGAAAGCTAACCGGGAGACTCAGGGAAGGGCAAAAGAGGGAGGAGATGACTAACCCTCCAAAGACCTTCTCACTGGAACCCACCTCAGCTGAGAGATGCTCGCGTCACCAGGAAGGCCCCCGAGTCAGGCTATGGGCCAGGTGAGATGACTGGCGGGAGCCACACCAGAAGCTAACCGTATCACCAGAACACCTGAGACCGAGCCACGTGGCAGAGCAGTCCCTCTGGGTTTCCTTGCCCTCCTGCTCTCAGCCAGGGCGCCCCTTCCCAATAAAGTCTCCTGCACATGTGTCTCCTCAGACAATTCATTTCTGAGTGTCAGACAAGAGCCCACTCTTAGGCCATGGAAGGGGTCCCCCTTCCTGCAACAGATTCTTTTATAGCCTACAACTACTCAATCACTTCAACTGTTATTCAACAGTGAATGTAAAATTCCCAACAGATTAACTGGAATAGTTCACAAGATTATAAACATAAAAGGAAAGTTTATTAAGTACATGACAGAATATCCTGAGCCCACATCTTTGGAAAAAGATGTTCTCCCTACTCAGCACACAAAGCAGAACATAGACACAGCGGTCACTGCTAATCAGCACAAAGTGACAAAATGTTGAGAAACATGAAGACACAAGAAAGGTTTTCATTGGCCAGTGGCCTGGGCTTACAACCAGAGTCATCCAAAGGACAAAGATAGAAGTGAATAAGTAAAAAAAAGCCAAACATGCTTACCAGGATCAGGATGGTACACGTGGCTCTGACTTCATAGGCAGGTCCAGAAGAAAGTCTACTGCTGAGAATGTATTGGACTTACTGCTTGTACCTGTAGAGAACAAAGAGAATGGAAGCATTAGCCCAGATGACAAGGTCCAAACACACTACACCAATCTCACAGACACTAACAATACTTCCTCTCAGTCTATCTGGAAAGTCCCAGGAGCCAGGAAGATATACATACATACCCACACCGCATATTTCAGTTTTTGCTCCTCACCACGCTAACAGCAATGTCAATATACACCAGGAGTTTCAGGATCCAGTTAGGAAACAGCAGAAGTCAGAGTACTCAGTGGATGGAGCTAAGACTTTGATCTCAAAGAGGTGTGCATACAAAACTTAAAGGCCTAGAAACTACTCAGGAGGTAAGTCATGCTGGGAGAAAGTCCCATATTCTTTCTGCAGCTTCATTCAATCCAAAAGCTGCCACCAGATGATCCCTTTGGAGAAAGGACCAACTTGTTAGCAAAGACCAAATGATCCAAAGAGGTCTCATCTCATGCCCAAATTGGAATTACAAAGTTATAAACAGTGAGGAATTTCCAAGGATCCCAACCCAGTCTGAGTAAACACAATAGCCAAATTAAAGTTAGTAGAAACTACTCCATCAATTTAGAAAGCATGTTAGAAACTGATTTTATTTGAATCAGAGGAATCCAGTGACAAAGACAGTGGGTAACTCTAATACCAGAAAATTAACTTGGTCACTTAACAAATAATTTTAATTTAATAATAAGAGCAATCTTTTATAATAACAAAGCTATTTAGTATAGACTGTTTTATAGTAACAAAGAATAATCAACCTGGTATCTGTCACTGAGAGACTAAATAAATCATGCTGCATCCTCCTAATAAGTATTCGGTAGTTGTGGACACGATCAATAAATTTTCTCTACTGCTGAGCCTTCAGATCATAATTTACATTCCAGAAAAAGAATACCATATTCAGAATATCTTAAGACAGATATCTTAATAAGAATATCTAATACATATCCTTACCTACTCTTACAAGTAAGAATATCATATTCAGAATATCAACAGTAAAAATATGTACATTCTCACTATATATTTAAGAATATCACACAGCAACACTACAAAGAACATTTATTAGTAAAGAGGAGAAGTGAGCACCAGGATTTAAGGCAGAAAAGGAGAGGTTAATTCTACCACCCACCAAAAAAATATGTCCTTTTCATCATAGGGGACTGGAATACAAAAGTAGGAAGTCAGGAGATACATGGAGTAACAGGCAAGTTTGGCCTTGGAGTATAAAATGAAGCAGGGCGAAGGCTAACAGAGTTTTGCCAAGAGAAGGCACTGGTCATTGCAAACACCCTCTTCCAACAACATAAGAGAAGATTCTACACAGGGACATCACCAGATGGTCAATACCAAAATCATATTGATTATATTCTTTGCAGGTGAAGATGGAGAAGCTCTATACAGTCAGCAAAAACAAGACCAGGAGCTGACTGTGTCTCAGATCATGAACTCCTTATTGCCAAATTCAGACTTAAATCGAAGAAAGCAGGGAAAACCACTAGACCATTCAGGTATGACCTAAATAAAATCCCTTAAGATTATACAGTGGAAGTGACAAATAGATTCAAAAGATTAGATCTGATAGACGGAGTACCTAAAGAACTGTGGACGGAGGTTCGTGACACTGTATAGGAGGCAGTGATCAAGACCATCTCCAAGAAAAAGAAACGCTAAAAGGCAAAATGGTTGTCTGACGAGGTCTTACAAATAGCTGGGAAAAGAAGAGAAGCAAAAGGCAAAGGAGGAGGAAAAATATACCCAACTGAATGATGAGTTCCAAAGAATAGCAAGGAGAGATAAGAAAGACTTCCTTAGCAATGAATGCAAAGCAACAGAGGGAAACAACAGAATGGGAAAGACTAGAGATCTCTTCAAGAAAATAAGAGATACCAAGGGAACATTTCAGCAAAGATGAGCACAATAAAGGACAGAAATGGTATGGACCTAACAGAAGCAGAAGATATTAAGAGATGGCAAGAATACACAGAAGAACTGTATAGAAAAGATCTTCATGACCCAGATAATCACGATGGTGTTATCACTTACCTAGAGCCAGACATCCTGGAATGCGAAGTCAAGTGGGCCTTAGGCAGCATCAGTACGAACAAAACTAGTAGGGTTGATGGAATTCCAGTTGAGCTATTTCACATCCTAAAAGATGATACTGTCAAAGTGCCATACTCGATATGCCAGCAAATTTAGAAAATTCCGCAGTGGCCACAGGACTGGAAAAGGTCAGTTTTCATTCCATTCCCAAAGAAAGTTAATGTCAAAGAATGTTCAAACTACTGCACAACTGCACTTAGCTCACACACTAGCAAAGTAATGCTCAAAATTCTCCAAGCCAGGCTTCAACGGTATGTGAAATGAGAACTTCCTGATGTTCAAGGTAGATTTAGAAAAGGCAGAGGAACCAGAGATCAAATTGCCAACATCTGTTGGATCACAGAAAAAACAAGAGTTCCAGAAAAAAATCTACCTCTGCTTTATCGACTACGCCAAACCCTCTGACCATGTTGTACAAATGCAGTCTGGTTGATAATCAGGACTCCCCTGATTACAAAGCTGCTAACCCGTGGGAAAAGATAAACACGTCTTTGGTTATACAAGAAAGCCTAGACAAGAAGAACCATTTTTCTGAACTGGTCCCACTGCTGCTTTGTCTCTGAAATCAGTATCTTGCAAGTAAGGGACTGCCTTTTACAGTTCTTATAAGGCCCATTACATACAGCACTCTATGGAAAGATTATCAGTGCTATGATGGACGAGGATGCTGATCAAGAAATCACCACAGAAGTCAGGAAGGATTATACCACTTAAGATGCTCTTATTATAGAAAAAGCTGTGAAAGCCATAAAGTCTGAAACAGTAAATTCCTACTGGAGAAAAATGTGTGCAGATGACTTCATAGGATTTAAAACAAAGGCAGTCAAGAAAATCATGGAAGAGACTCTATGTATGGCGGCTGGGGGAGGGGGGCAGGTGGGAAGGTGAAGGGTTTCACGATATGGATCTTGGAGAAATTCAAGAGCTAACTGACCCCATACCAGAGGAATGAACAGAAGACAACTTGACGGAGATGAGTGCTTCTGAACCCATGCCAGGGGAAGATGATGTCGATGCACCAGTGCCAGAAAACAAAATGGCCTCAGACAATCCAGCAGAAGGGTTCTGATTATTCAAGACTGCTTTTGACTTCTTTTATAAGATGGAGACTTGTATGATAATGGGCACTGAAACTAGAGCAAACACAAACAGTGGAAGAATTGGTACCATACAGAAACATTTTTTGAGAAATGAAAAAATTTAAAAAGTCAGACAGAAACTGGCTGATCCACATTGATGTATGGCAGAAACGAACACAATATTGTGAAGCAATTATCCTCCAATTACAAATAAATTTGAAAAAGCAAATGAAATGAAGAAAACAGAATAAGCCCAATAGTCATAATACCTGCCACAAAAAAGGGCAATTCAGACATTTTCAGTGTTAGGAATTGCCATGTCTTTATAAATAGTTCCCATTTTTGAACTGGAATGGTCCACAACAAAAACTAGCAAACACAACATAAGCAAAGTAACTACTTAAATAGGATATCACGATAAAATGTTTTCTGAATAAATGATCACATGAAGGAATATATCTCTGTTATCCAATGTAGCCATAAATAAAAACGTTAATGAAGTAAAACTGGTCATGATGACAATAAAACAATATCAAACTAAAAAGTTCTTATTAAGCTTAATTCATTTTAACATATTTTGACAAAAAAATCTCAAATCCATTGCAGCAAATCTTATTAATTAAACCAGAAATCTATTACCATTTATTAATCCTATGCTTTAATTTGTACATGCTCACCCTTAATTTAAGGATAACCATGAATAAAACATAAAAATCAGTAAAAACTCTTATAACCAACCATTCATTAGTGTATAAGCTAGGCTAGCGTGGACAAATCATATTGCTGCTTCATTACTGACACATGAATATGTGTAAATATGAATTTTTCCACATTACCTTATTTTTAATTAAGGTCGAGTTGATTTACAACATTATATGTTTCAGGTGTACAGCACAGAGATTGCCACTTCTTAAAGTTTATACTTGATTTACAGTCATAACATCTCAACTACACTCCGTGCACAATACATGCTTGCAGCTTACTTTACGCCTGGTAGTCTGTGGCTCTAAGTGCACTGTCACACCCCTTCTCCTCGCTAGCAACCACTAGCTGGTTCTCTATACTGGGAATCTGTTTGTTTCCGTTATCTTCACCAGTTTGTTGTCTTTGTTTAGATTCCACATAAAAGTGATACCATACAATATTTGTCTTTCTCTTTGAATTATTTCACTAAGCATAATACCCTCCAAGTCCACCCATGTTGCATTGGAAAAATTTCATTCTTTTGATGGCTGTGTAGTATTTCATTCCATTAAATAGACGCAGACAGTACATACAATATATAAAGGGTGTATGCATTTACAGATAGATATCCCACATCTTCATTCATTCATCTGTGGCCATCATAGGCTCCTCCCACATATTCCTTGGCTCTTGCAAATAATGCTGCTGTGAACACTGGGGGCATGTGTCTTTCCAAAGCAGTGGGTTTTCGGCTTGTTCTTCTTTTAGGTGAATACCCAGGGGTGGAAATGCTGAACCCTGTGGCAGTTTTAGTTTTAGCTCTTTACGGAACTTCCATACTCCTATTCACAGTGGCTGCACCATTTACATTCCCGCTAACAGTCTAGGAGGGCACCCTTTTTTTTCACATCCTTGTTATTTGGGCTATTTTTGATGACAGCCATCTGACAGCTGTGAAATGATATCACTGTGGTTTCGATTTGCATTTCTCTAATTAACAATGTTGAGCATCTTTTCACGTGCCTGGTGGCTATGCATAAATATGCTACAATACTATAAATGTATTTTCTTTTTCTTATGATTTTCTCAAGAGCATTTTCTTTTCTCTACCTGTAAGTATAAAATACATATAAAATAGAATATATATGCTGGTCAACAGCAGACTATTAGTAATTACGTTTGGGAGAATCAAAAGTTATACACAAATCTGTCATTGTGTAGGTGGTTGCACCCATAACCCCTGCAGTTTAAGGGTCAACTGTATCTACAAAGTAAAAATCTGCAAAACTCCTTTACATTTATTATTACTACTACTATGAAAAAAAAACAAACCCAAAACCTCATTTTGGAGAAAGGCAAAGGACCGAATCATCACACTGGGAAAGGAGAAATAAAAACCAAGATATTTTTGTATCTTTTTGGTACAGGCAAGAATCATCATTGGCAGGACTTCCTTAGTGGTTCAGAGGCCAAGACTCCATGCTTGAGCCTCAGGTTCAACCCCTAGTCAAGGAACTAGATCCCACGTGCCACAAGACCCAGTGAAGACAAATAAAGAAATATTTTAAAATAAAATCTAGAGGCTTCCCGGGTGGTCCAGTAGTTAAATATATGTCTTCTTCTTCTTCTTCTTCTTCTTTTTCTTTTTAAGAAAAAGACTACCTTCCCAAACAGGGAACCTAGGTTTGAGGAAACTAAGAGCCCCCATGTCACAGGGGAAGTAAGCCCAAGAGCTGCATCTACCGAGCCCTTGCACCACAACTAAAGAAAAGTCTGCGATGAACAGCCTGCACGCTGCAACTGAGGCCTATCACAGCCAAAACTAAACAGAGAAATAACATAAATATTAAAAATAAAGTACCCAGGAAAATTTGAATACTGTTTGGTATTACATAATATGGAGAAACTGTTTATAGTTACATATGATAAAGACACTACAATTAAACAAACAACAAAAAGTCCTAGCCTATTTTTTTTTTTCTTTTTGGCCATACCTTATGGCTTGTAGGATCTTAGCTCCCTGATCAGGGACTGAACGAACCCACATCCTCAGCAGTGAAATCATGGAGTCCTAACCCCTGGCCCACCAGGGAATTCCCTTATTTGAACTTTTACAGATGTAGTGATATGGCTTTTGGAGTTTGCCTTAAGATAAGCAATTGCTGAGGGAAATAGACCAGGATTATAAATGAAATTATTCTGGCTGTGCATCAGTTCATTTGTAACTATATGATGACTTCTTGTGGGTTTTTTCTTTTTTCCTATTATCGTGTCCACTTTCCCAGGATTTTTTAAGATTCTGTATTGCACTCATCTCACACACTAGTAAAGTAATGCTCAAAATTCTCCAAGCCAGGCCTTCAGCAATATGTGAACCGTGAACTTCCAGATGTTCAAGCTGGTTTTAAAAGGCAGACAAACCAGAAATCAAATTGCCAACATCTGCTGGATTATGGAAAAAGGAAGAGAGTTCCAGAAAAACATCTATTTCTGCTTTATTGACTATGCCAAAGCCTTTGACTGTGTGGATCACAATAAACTGTGGAAAATTCTTCAAGAGATGGGAATACCAGACTACCTGACCTGCCTCTTGAGAAACCTATATGCAGGTCAGGAAGCCACAGTTAGAACTGGACATGGAACAACAGACTGGTTTCAAATAGGAAAAGCAGTACGTCAAGGCTGTATATTGTCCCCCTGCTTATTTAACTTATATGCAGAGTACGTCATGAGAAACGCTGGACTGGAAGAAACACAAGATGGAATCAAGACTGCCGGGAGAAATATCAATAACCTCAGATATGCAGATGACACCACCATTATGGCAGAAAGTGAAGAGGAGCTAAAGGGCCTCTTGATGACAGTGAAAGAGGAGAGTGAAAAAGTTGGCTTAAAGCTCAACATTCAGAAAACAAAGATCATGGCATCCGGTCCCATCACTTCATGGCAAATAGATGGGGAAACAGTGGAAACAGTGTCAGACTTTATTTTGGGGGGTCCAAAATTACTGCAGATTCTGACTGCAGCCATGAAATTAAAAGATGCTTACTCCTTGAAAGAAAAGTTATGACCAACCTAGATAGCATATTCAAAAGCAGAAACATTAACTTTGTCAACTAAGGTCCGTCTAGTCAAGGCTATGGTTTTTCCAGTAGTCATGTATGGATGTGAGAGTTGGACTGTGAAGAAGGCTGAGCACCGAAGAACTGATGCTTTTGAAGTGTGGTGTTGGAGAAGACTCTTGAGAGTCCCTTGGACTGCAGGAGATGCAACCAGTCCATTCCGAAGGAGATCAACCCTGGGATTTCTTCGGAAGGAACGATGCTAAAGCTGAAACTCCAATACTTTGACTACCTCATGCAAAGAGTTGACTCATTGGAAGAGACTTTGATGCTGGGAGGGATTGGGGGCAGGAGTTGAAGGGGACGACATCGGATGAGATGTCTGGATGGCATCACTGTCTCGATGGATGTGAGTCTGAGTGAACTCCAGGAGCTGGTGATGGACAGGGAGGCCTGGCGTGCTGCGATTCATGGGGTCGTAAAGTGTCGGACACTACTGAGCGAATGAACTGAACTTTGTATGGTAACACAACGTAACGGAATGGTTCCCATCATTTTGTAATGTATATAAATGTCTAATTATTATATTTTACAACTGAAACTAATGTAACTCAATGACACGAATATGTTAAAAAAAAAAAGACCACCTAGGTTCATCTGTTTCATTCTCTCACAGATAGAGAGTGAATGTTTATGTCCCCCAGAATTCACAGTTGACACAGAACCTCCCAATTTTATGGTATTAGGAGCGAGAACCTTTGAGAGCTAACAGATGAGACCATGAAGGTAGGCCCCACAAGGGAGAGACTGTCACCCTTATAAAAGTCAGGAGAGCTTGCTCCTCTCTGCTTACCACATAAGGAGACGGAACGTGGCTTCTAGGGACCGGGAAGCAGGCCCTCACCAGACAGAACCTGATCATGCAGGCACCCTGATCTTGGACTTCCAGCCTCTAGGAAAAAACTCCTGGTGTTCATAAGTCATCTAGTTTATGGTACTGTGTTATAACCACCCATGCAGAAAAAGACACTTTCCTTTCCCATTGGAAAATCCAGTTAACTCATAATAAAAACATATCCAGAATTGAGCCACTTCTAAGCTACCACTCTGTTCCATAAACCCTCAAGTGGACTACTGGAGGAGCCTTCACACTGGTTTTCCTTTCTCTTCCCTCAGTCTCACAATCTGTTCTCTACTGTGCAGCCATACAGACACTGTTAAGAGCTAGGTAAGGGCTTCCCTGGAGGCCGTGTTGAAGAGTCCACCTGCCAGTGCAGGAGTCACGGGTTCGATCCCTGATTCAGGAGGATTTCACATGCTGCAGAGCAACTGCAAGCCCAGAGGCACAGCTATTGAGCCCACATACCAGAACTACTGAAGCCCACTCGCACCAGAGCCCACGCTCTGCCACAAGAAGCCACTGCAATGAGAAGCACCACCCCCACCAAATAAAGGAATGAACGAAGCTGCTGCTGCTAAGCTGTTTCAGCCGTGTCCGACTGTGTGTGACCCCACAGACGGCAGCCCACCAGGCTCCCCTGTCCCTGGGATTCTCCAGGCAAGAACACTGAAGTGGGTTGCCATTTCCTTCTCCTATGAATGGAGCTATGCAAGGTCATTCCCTTCTTCTGATTCAAACTTCCTATCACCTCCAGAACAGATACCCAATTTCTTAGGCAGCCGTTCCAGTACTGAATTCTGTTCTCTTGCACCTTCTTCCCACCTAATGGAGCGATCTTAATGATCCCACCTCAGTTCTACCTCTAAGCACTTTCACATCCTGGTACTTGGATAACATTTCCACATCCATTTACATTAGGTGCCAGAAATACAATCTTTGGTAGACTCAGGACCCTAGGCTTAAGGTCCTTAAAGAATTCCACAGCAGGAACTTCTCTGGTGGTGCAGTGGATAAGAATCTGCCTGCCAAAGCAGTGGACACAGATTCGATCCCCGGTCTGGGAAGATTCACAAGCTGCGAGAGTAAATAAGACAATGCATCACAGCTGCTGAACCCATGCTCCACAAGAGAAATCACCAGTGAAAAAGCTCATACGCCTCGCGAAGAGCAGCCCCCAGTCACGGCAGCTGGAGAAACGCCTGCGCAGCAAGGAAGACCCAACACAGCCAGAAATAGACAATGTATAAAAAGAATCCCGGGCCACCACAATACAGAGAATATATGGGTTGGGGAAGGGAATAGCAACAGTCTGGGACACACTACACATACCTATACAGGTCCCACAAACGTTTCTGCAGTCATGTTTTAAAACACAGGCTACAGATGAATGAATATAATGTCAGGTTTCAAGGGGTTCAGGCCGCTATGAACGCACGCCTGGCCCTTGGGACGAATGCCTAACTTCTGTGCCTCAGTGTCTCATCTTACTAGCTCTGCGCGCTTGAACAAAGATCCAACCTCCTGGAGGTGGCCAGTGTCTTCATCCTCCTCCTTCGGTCTGCTTATCCAAAGACTGTTAAACAGCTTTTGGAAGACTCTGGAAAACCTAACGTAGTTTGGTTTAAAATTTCCCACAGCTCTTAGAATCCTGAGAATATATGCAGAGCCCTCAGCCTGCTATTCCAGGAGTAACTCCGCCTCAAACTTTGTTCCTCGCCGGGCACAACGGAGCCCAGAGTTCCCGAATTCCCAGAGCTCAGTCGCAGCTCCAGGCCTTCGTACATCACGGTTCCTCTGCCTGTATCCCTCTCCCTCGTCTAATCACACCCCAGATGGTAAGATTAACCTGGAAAACTGAAATGCTAAGTTTATTCACAACCACTGTCAGAAACAAGAGCACGTGTACTAACGCCTCACCGTCCCGGACACCGGGGGCTGGGCTGCAGGGACGAGGGCACTCCGGACGTTAGTGTCTGGTAGCATGAGGGTAAGGGGATGCCCCAGGACAAGCGCTTACCTGCGGCGGGTCCCTCCGATCGGCCGCAGCCATCCAGGCCTTTGGGCGGAGTGGGTCCGGGAGCGGGCCGGCGGGTCTTAAACCGGCCCTGGTGCGAATCATCTCGCGCGGTGCTGCGGCCGAACCTCAGACTCGCTTCTGCGCAGCGGGACTCCTCTGACGCTTTCTCGGTCCTGTTCCGTTGGCCGCGGCTCACGGCTCCGGAACTTGTGTCTGGACGAACACACCCGAGCAGCCAAAATGACCGCCCGGAGGAGGACGCCGGAAGCCCCGCCCCTCGCTAGACACGCACGGAAACGCCTGTCCTGAGCCTTCATTGGCTCAGCAAGGCTGCTCAGCAGAGTATTCTGGGTTATGTAGTTCTCACGCTTGGGGGTAACTCACCCCACCCCTTTGCACCCTGACAAGTTTAGACCCGAGGGGCGCCGGGAAATGGAGTTCACCCGTCCAAGGACTTAGAAGCCTCTTGTTCGTTCTTAAAGGGGCAGATCTCAGGACTTCTGGGGATCTTGTGTTGTCTGAAGACATTCACCCAAAATTGGAGATGTGTTAGTTCAGTTTCTGTGAACTTCATCATGCTGCCTGAGGCTACCTGTATTCTTTCTGAAGTTCTCAGTGGACACAGAGCCAAGTACACATATCATTCCTAGTCCTTCAGATACAAAATGTGCCCGCTGGTAGCAGAAGCTGATAAACATTTCATGGGGGAGAGGCAAAACAGGGCTATGGGCCTAAGAGACACAAACTGCTGTCACCAAAGCAAACTCGGGCCAGTCACCCGATGCACAGAAAAGGCAAACCATTGATGCTCCCTGTGGTGAAAGGTAAGTACAGGGTTTACTGCAAGAACAGGTTCAAAAGACCTTAAGTCCCCAGTGACTTTCAAAGAAGAGATTTTAAAGACAGTAGGAGGAAGAGGGTAGCAGGATGTGTGATCAGTCTGAGCACAATTCTCTGGTTGATGATGAGATAATGGTGATATTTTCAGAATATTAATTATCAGTTTCTAACTCCAACTGGTCTGGGAGGCTACATGCTGGTGGTCAGCATGCAGTTAACTTCTTCCAGCTGGTAGGGGTTTTAGTAACCGCAAAATAGCTCAAGGATATGGCTCAGGATATTACCCATAGCCCCTGAGGAGGAACTATAAAGGTCCTTCACTTTGTTTTATGCCTAAACTATTATTATGTTGTCACACTTGACTGCCTTCCTTTGTTTCTGCATCTTCTCACTTCTCTGATTTTGCTTTTTGGAATTCCAGGAAAGAGAAGGAGGATAAAATTTTGCATAAACAAGAGTCAGGACAGGAATTCCCTGATGGTCAAAGGGTTAGGACTCCATGCGCTCATTGCTCAGGGCCTGCGTTCAAACCCTGATAAAAATTTTGCATAAACAAGAGTCAGGACAGGAATTCCCTGATGGTCAAAGGGTTAGGACTCCATGCGCTCATTGCTCAGGGCCCGCGTTCAAACCCTGGTCAGGGAACTAAGATCCGCAAGCTGTGCAGCACACCCAGAGGGGCAAGTGGGAGTCAGGGGACGTGAGCGCTGGGGATGCCTCTCCCATGGGGTCCTGCTCAGTTTCACTATGTACAGAAACATAAGAGCAAGGATATGTTGTACAGCACAGGAACATACAGCTTCTGTTTTTAATAACTTTAAAAGATTTATTTACTTTTGGTCATGCTGGGTCTTTGCTGCAGTGCATGGGCTTTCTCTATTTGTGGCGAGAAGGGGCTGCTCTTTGTTGTGGAGCTCAAGATTCTCAATGCTCTGGCTCCTTTTGTTGCAGAGCACAGGTTCTACAGCACAGGGCTTAGCTGCCCTGTGGCACAGGGGGTCTTCCAAGAGGAGGGATGGAACTCCTGTCCCCTGCATGGCAGGCTACTAAGTCTCTTCAGTCGTGTCCGACTCTCTGGTACCCCAGAGACGGCAGCCCACCAGGCTCCCCCGTCCCTGGGATTCTTCAGGCAAGACCACTGGAGTGCGCTGCCATTTCCTTCTCAATGCATGAAAGTGAAAAGTGAAAGTGAAGTCGCTCAGTCATGTCCCAGCTCCTAGTGACCCCATGGACTGCAGCCTACGAGGCTCCTCCATCCATGGGATTTGCCAGGCAAGAGTACTGGAGTGGGGTGCCAGTGCCTTCTAGGATTCTTTATCACTAGACCACCAGGGAAGCCTTGTCTTTAATATTTTTAAATGGACTATAATCTATAAAAATACTGAATCACTGTTACATACCTGGATTAGCTACAGGTGTAAAACAACTATACTTCAATAAAAATAAACTAATAATGAAAAATAAACATTCACTTCAGTTCAGTTCAGTCGCGTCCGACTCTTTGAGACCCCGTGAATCGCAGCACGCCAGGCCTCCCTGTCCATCACCAACTCCCGGAGTTCACTCAGACTCACGTCCATCGAGATAGTGATGCCATCCAGCCATCTCATCCTCTGTCATCCGCTTCTCCTCCTGCCCCCAATCCCTCCCAGCATCAGAGTCTCTTCCAATGAGTCAACTCTTCCCAGGAGGTGGCCAAAGTACTGGAGTTTCAGCTTTAGCATCATTCCTTCCAAAGAAATCCCAGGTTTGCTCTCCTTCAGAATGGACGGGTTGGATCTCCTTGCAGTCCAAGGGACTCTCAAGAGTCTTCTCCAACACCACAGGTCAAAAGCATCAGTTCTTTGGCGCTCAGCCTTCTTCACAGTCCAACTCTCACATCCATACATGACTACTGGAAAAACCATAGCCTTGACTAGACGGACCTTAGTTGACAAAGTAATGTCTCTGCTTTTGAATATGCTATCTAGGTTGGTCATAACTTTTCTTTCAAGGAGTAAGCGTCTTTTAATTTCATGGCTGCAATCAGAGTGAAAAAGTTGGCTTAAAGCTCAACATTCAGAAAACAAAGATCATGGCATCTGGTCCCATCACTTCATGGCAAATAGATGGGGAAACAGTGGAAACAGTGTCAGATTTTATTTTGGGGGGCTCCAAAATCATTGCAGATGGTGATTGCAGCCATGAAATTAAAAGACGCTTACTCCTTGGAAGGAAAGTTATGACCAACCTAGATAGTAGACTGAAAAGCAGAGACATAGTTGGTGATGTACAGGGAGGCCTGGCGTGCTGCGATTCATGAGGTCGCAAAGAACCGGACACGACTAAGCGACAGAACTGAACTGAATCACCATCTGCAGTGATTTTGTAGCCCCCCAAAATAAAGTCGGACACTGTTTCCACATCTGTTTCCCATGAAGTGATGGGACCAGATGCCATGATCTTCGTTTTCTGCATGTTGAGCTTTAAGCCAACTTTTTCAATCTCCTCTTTCATTTTCATCAAGAGGCTTTTTAGCTCCTCTTTACTTTCTGCCCTAAGGGTAGTGTCATCTGCATATCTGAGGTTATTGATATTTCTCCCAGCAATCTTGATTTCAGCTTGTGTTTCTTCCAGTCCAGCATTTTGCATGATGTACTCTGCATAGAAGTTAAATAGGCAGGGGGACAATATACAGCCTTGACGGACTCCTTTTCCTATTTGGAACCAGTCTGTTGTTCCATGTCCAGTTCTAACTGTGGCTTCCTGACCTGCATACAGATTTCTCAAGAGGCAGGTCAGGTGGTCTGGTATTCCCGTCTCTCTCAGAATTCTCCACAGTTTATTGTGATCCACACAGTCAAAGGCTTTCGCATAGTCAATAAAGCAGAAAGAGATGTTTTTTTGGAACTCTCTTGCTTTTTCTATGATCCAGTGGATGTTGGCAGTTTGATCTCTGGTTCCTCTGCCTTTTCTAAAACCAGCTTGAACATCAGGAAGTTCTCGGCTCATGTATTAAACATTACCATGTTCCAATTAATCTCTACACTATGAAGTGTTAGAGTCAGTTTGATCAGTCTCTGTATGTTTGGTCAAGAAGAAGAGAAAGAACACTCCACGTGAGTCCGCAGGAGTACAAAGGTGGATCTCTGTAGTCAAGTCAGAAAAGACTTTTAACAGCATAGTAAGTATTGTGTCCAATTTAGCAAGCACATAATATTTTTATCATTTAGTTTCTTTTTGGATAGCCTGTAGTTATTTCTCAAAAACAGAACAATGAAAGACATGAAGATTTCATACAGATTAACAGGTGTGGTATTCACAGATGCAGCATGTGTGAAAAAGGTTTTTGAACCCCAAAATGCATGGAGTAACTGACACTATGATCTCATCACTGCGAAGTTGTTATCATTTCCCCTGGATTACAGAGACTGCTCTGCATAAGGAACTATTACCTGAGAAAAAGTTATAAAATTCAAATTACAGAAAGCTATTCATGATTCAGAGATTATGTCTGAAATGTCTTAGTGGAGTATCAGTATATGGTTTAAAATGTGAAAATCTTAGAGAAGTTTTAGCAATGATGTCTGAGAAGAGATACAATTAAGCTGAGCATGTGACCAGAATTATTCTGAAGACATTGTCTTCAAAATGTGATTCTTCTTTACGCTTTAAGTCATTATGCTATATCAGCATTCAGGAAAAGATAAAGGGGGCACCGAGAGTAGGCAGAGTGCAGAGAATAGAGAATAGAGAGACAGAAGCACTATGAGCTTTGCTATGAGCTTTCCTATAATGAAGTATTGAGGCTGAGGTCAAAGTGTATTGAGAATGGTTAGATCCAAGAAGTGAAGGAAATTGCTTAATTTTTTTCTGATGTCTTTTACATCTATTAAGATATAGAACTATAAAACAATTTTTAAGAATGAATCATACCAAAGATCATATTCAGTCTCTGCAATAATGAGTTTTGACATTGATTTGTTAGTTTGCATATAGTTAAGCGAGCACAAGTTTCTCACTATAAATACCATGTGGAGTTGTGGAAAGAGGAGAGGATGAGGTTCCTCACAGATCACTGCACTGTCATAAGCATAAAAAGTTCACACAGTATTTATGCTTTTGAAGAATGTGATAAGTGAACAAGAGATAATCCTGAGGATCTTAAATTAGGACAGATTTCAAAGTTAGTGAGTAAGTACTAAAAACTTTGAGTCTGTAAATAATAGGGCACCATCAAATTCTTGAAATTCTTGAAAAAGAAATCCATGCAGTATTAATTTAATACAGGAATATAAATGAATGTTGAAGAGAAAAACTCATTATGGGAGGTATTGTGGCTATGATGTTTTATTAGTGGCAATAGATGTAACTTATTTCAGCAAGATTTATCATTAATGACAACCATATTACCTAAATATTCTGGATTGAAATGATATTTTAATAATTAAATTATGTGCTTCATATCTGCACACATTAAAAAGCATTTTTCATGATTAAATACTAAAAGACCAAAACAATTTTTTCAGTCAATTTTAAGTGAAGCAGACATCACAGAGCTGGAGAATCACACATTTTGCCACAAGTAAGACTATTTTTCAATGACCAAGTATTGTTTATAAGTTAGTCATGCATGCTCACTCACTCAGTCATATCCGACTCTTTGCAACCCCATGGAATGTAGCCCTCCAGGCTTCTCTGTCCATGGGATTTCCCAGCAAGAATACTGGAGTGGGTTGCCCTTTCCTTCTCCAGGGGATCTTCCTGACCCAGGGATGGAACCCATGTCTCCTGCACTGGCAAGCGGATTCCTTACCACTGCACCATGCTACTTATAATAAATGGCAGGTTATTATCAAACATGGACAATAAAGACTACATGAAAATGTAGGTCTTGGAATGTTGCTTTTAGGTGCTAATGGCTGTCAAATTTTGCTAAACTTTTACTTATATTTAAATCTCTCTCCTTTGCTGTTTCCATCAAAACCTGTCAGAAGTTATCACATACTTTCCTAGCTTTATCTTACTTACACACACCCACACACAGAATTCTTGACATCCCTTCAGTTCTTCCAGTTTTCTAAAGCTTCCAGAAGTCAGTAAATTTTTAGGAGCTTTTCCTCTCCATTTGAAAGCAACTTCACCCAGCCAATATGCTTAGAAAATACAAATAAATTTTTTGGAGATCAGCTTGAAGTTCAAAATAACAGTGAATTTTGTAACAGTAAACACAAATTAAAAAAAAAGAAAAAACCTCCGAGGCAAAAAAGGAGAGTTTCATCACCACATCCACTTTTTCTTAAGGCATTTACTTAAGAAAACTTGTCTTTTCTTCCTTTGCCCATTACAATATATTTTTAAAAGCTATATAAGCCTTTTGCCAGATTTGCATCCTGGAAACCTTTTGCTCCCGGACCTGAGAGATTGCTCTTTTAAATTCAATCATTACGTTAAGAGTGTGCCCTTATCTTCCAGTTTCTATAGGAGAGAAGGAGCCTAACTTCAGCAGGTGCCAGGCTCTAATTTATAAAACTACCTCCTGTCATAAAGGTATAAGAAATGTATTTTTCCTTTAGATAAAGACACTTGGCAAACACCAATGGTCACTCCAATTACAAGGTACATTTAGCACGAATGATACGAAAAATGGTACTGTCAAATCCTCTTACTGGAAAACTAGTTCTCATTTATCTCGAGAACATGTATGTAACACATTGTACTGCATGGTCACAGAAAAGGGTGAGGTTTGTTACTGACCTCACAATCTCCTTACTAGATTGCCTGTAATGCAGATCACATTCTGCCTCAATGCTTCTTCAACAGGAAAAAAAAAAAAGTTTTCTCTCTTCTTTTTATGTGAAGAAGTCTGCTGGGTTAGCAGGGCATTTTATTTAAGACTATGTTTCCACAACAGTTCCTACCTTAGAACACCAAAACACTGAACAGTAAATGATCATGCTGTACAATTATAAACTTGGCTGCTGTACATGTGTGTGCCTTTGTGTGAAAATCTAAAGCATCACTGCCTAAGTATTCATCATGTAGAATACTGGGTAGATACTAGGCTTATATGATAGGTCAAAGGAGGCCCGTCAGGAGGGCAGAAGTAACACCTACGCACAAAGGCAGCATCAGTATCAATTCTTCACAGACTCAGAGAGTAAGCCCCCAAGTTAATATCATGATAAGAACAAAAGTTAATTCCACAAAATCCAAGTAAATAAGCGAAATAAAGACTTTACTCAAAATGACGCACTTAATTTCAAATAAACAAAAGTAGAGATAATCAGATGTACTTAGATGCAAACTAATGCTTAATCTAATCACTGTATTGAACATGTGAAACCCGGAATTTAAGTCAACTTGTGCCAAACAATGGTAGTTGCAGTTATATATGGATATTTAGCCCATGGCTGAGATGTGTGGATAAATTGTGAGTAGATTTATATAAATAAAAATAATTTCAGACTTACCGTTGAGAAGATAAAAATAGGAAATGTGCTATAAAATACTAGAGGTGAATTAGGAAAAAGACTAGGACTGGCAGAGTTTTGATGGTTGTGGCTCTGACTCCTGGACTTACTCCCCTCAGTATGTTATGTTACGAGATAAAAGAACTTTGCAGATGTAATTAAAGTAGCTAATTGTTTGACTTGAAAATAGAGATTATTCAGGTTGGCCTAATGTAATCACATGAGTTCTTAATGTGGAGAACTTGTTCTGGCTGAAACAGAAGTGGAAGTCAGGCAGATGTGAAGTGGGAGAAGCAATTCTCTACTTGACAATCTCCTGCTGTGGCTAGAATATAGAGGGATTCAGAGGGAAACTATGAGAAGGAAATAACTGTACTTTGTGAGTGTGACAGTGGACCTAGAGCTCCAGATGAACAGAAATAATGACTCCATTATTATATTTGGGAGACTTCACATCCCTCTACCAGAAATGGACAGTTCCAGCAGGCAGAAAATCAGTTAAGGACATATTTAAACTCAAAGCACCTTCAATCAATTTAATATAATTAATATCTACAAGACTACTTCATCAAAAAAGAGCAGACTGCATATTCTTCTCAAGCTCACATGGATTTTCTGGGCTATAAATATACCTTAACAAATTTAAAGGAATAGAAATCACACAATGTCTGCTCTCAGACCACAATGGAATTAAAGTAGAAATTTAAAAGATAAAGAAAGCTGGAAAATCCCAAAATACATGGAGCTGAAAAAACATAGTTTTAAATAATTCAAGGACATTTATGAGTCAGGAGAAATCTCAAGAGAAATTTCAAACTGCTTGAAACTAAATGAAAACAATTTACCAAAACTTGTGGGTTGCAGAGAAAGCAGTGCCTAGAGGAAAATTTACAGCATAAAAAGAAGAAATATACAAAATCATTAGTCTAAACTTCCATCCTAGAGAACTCTAAGAAGAAATGCAAATTAAATCCAAAACAGAAAAAGAAATAAAAATTAGAATAGACATCAATGAAATGGCAAACAGGAGAGCATGGGTGTTAGACTTTCTCAATTGCTTTTACAGCATTTATTAATTTCTTTAAACGATACAGGCCTATTCAGATTGTCTATTCTTACTTTCTAGTGAAGAACTGCATCAATAATTACTAACCTTCCAAAGTAGAAAGCACCAGGCCCAAAGAGATTTACTAGTGAATTGTACCAAATATTTAAGGAAGATATTATACCAGTTATCTACAATCTCTTCCAGATGAAAAGTGCAGAGGAAATACTCCCTAACTCATTCTATGAGGCCAACATCACTCTAATACCAAAACCAGACAATGACATTACAAGGAAACTATGGACCAATATCTCTCAAGAGCACAGAAGCAAACCCAACAATGTGCAAAAAGAATTATTCACCACAACCAAGTGGAATTATCCTAGGTATGCAAGGCTAGTTTAATATTCAAATACAAATTAACTTTGGCCACCTGATGTAAAGAGCTGACTCATTAGAAAAGACCCTGATGCTGGGCAAGATTGAAGGTAGGTGAAGGGGGCGACAGAGGATGAGATGATTGGATGGCATCACTGACTTGATGGACATGAGTTTGAGCAAGCTCTGGGAGATGATGAAGGACAGGGAAGCCTGGTGTGCTGCAGTCCATGGGGCCAGAAAGAGTTGGACACAACTGAGCAGGTGAACAACAACAATCACATCAACAGGCTAAAAGAAAAATCACATGATCATATCATATATGCAGAAAAAAACTTGAGGAGATCCAAAATTTGAAGAAAATCTACAAAAATATAATAGACATAATGAACATAGCATAATAAGTATCAGGTTGTGAAATAAAGACCTTACTCAAAATGATGCATTTAATTTCAAATAAGCAAAAGGAGAGATGACCAGATATACTTAGAAGCAACTGCTGCGTAATCTTACTTGTGAGAAGTTCAAAGCTTTCCCATGAAAATCAGGAACAAGGGAAGTATGTCTTGCTACCCACTGTTTTTCAGCATTGTCCTGGAAGTCCTAGCTAATTCAGTAAGACAAGAAAATAAAATGAAAAGGTACAGATTGGGAAGGAAGAAATAAAACTGTCTCTGTAAACAAGTGATAAGAAAGTCTCTATGTATAATACCTGAAAGAATCAACAACAAAAATTCTCGATCCAGTAAGAAATTATAGCGAGGTTGTTGCTATATGCCAGCAGTGAATGAATGGAATTTAAAATTTTAAATATATCACGACTTACATTAGCATCCTCCAAAATTAAATACTCAGGTACAAATCTAACAAAACATATACAAGAGCTATATGGAGAAAACTACTGAATTCTGATAAAAGATATCAAAGAAAAACTAAATAAATGGAAGAGACATCTTCATATTCATGGAAAAGAAGGTACAATATTGTTATCCAAGTGTACACTGAATCTAAGAAGAGCTTTAGGATATAAGCTCATAATTCTAGAAGGAAGGTCTGAGAGAGTTCTAGTCACATTCAGATCCACAGGGCATAGCCCTGCCTTCTCTTCTGTACAGCAACAGAACCTCAGACATCCTGATGGAGGGGGAGTGCCAGTTTTATAGCCCACATGGACTGGAATTCACAGAGTCATAGAGTAACACCCCAACGTGGACACAGCAGTGTCAGGCTGTTCCTGTTGCTGCTGTTTTTGAAGAAACTTTCCTCTCTTTATGAATCCACTCTGCTTGCAAACACTGCTTCTATCAATTCTCTTGACAGCAGCAAAATAAACCTTTATTAGAGTTCTATTTTGGTTATTCTCTTTTGAACACTCTCTCACTTCAAATGTGTTAGAAAACGTATTTTCCCTGAGTTACTTTCAGTTATGTCAATTTTTAATTTTTATTGTTGAAGACTTAACATACCTTCCCATCTGTCTAAGAATCTGGATTTTCATGAGTCTAGATCATTCTTTCTAATGAACTGCTTCTCATTCTCTATACCTTGAAGAATTAATTGACCTAAAATATTATACATTAGTGTTTCCCATGTTCAAAAACTATATAACTCTTTTAACAACCTCTTATTTTCAGAATTGTGCCACTTCCTGATATTTGTGTGTCATTTCTACCATAATTCATCTCTCTCATTTCCCCTCTCTGTCCCTCTTCTCTTTCCTTTGTTTTACCCCATGTGTTTGTTCTCTATCTCTGATCCAAGATCACAGCTGGTCAGAAATAATTTACTAAATGTGTGCAGTGACCTTGCACTCAGGTTCCATGAAAAGGGAACACAGGAAACTGATGAGCCATCTAGAGTGGCTTCCCAGACTTGGAATCTTCTCCATATGGATTGACTCCTGGCAAAATGAGGAAATGTAACTGAGCTGAAGTCAAGACAGGTCCTAGATGTCAGACATTCTCTCTCTCTCTGTTCCTCATACTATTTAGTGGAATCCAGAAGAATGGATGTGTGTTTAGATACAGTCATGAAACTTAAAATTTATAACGCCATTGTATTTCTATTTTATGCTTTTCCATCTGCCTTCTGAAAACCTCAGCTGCCTCTTCACATTGCAGAGCCAAGTACATTTCTATAATGTACTCTTATAGATGATGCTAGATAACACAGTGCATGGCTGGAGAGGGCCACCTGAACACAACACAAGATAAGTCCATGGGATTGTCCGCAGGACCAGGGAAGTGATGCAGGCTAAAGGTCAGGCCGCTTTGCTGTACTAGGAAATAAAGAGCACAGAATGGGGAAGGCCTCGTAAGGTGAAGGACACAGCTATGGGATGGGATATCTGGAGGAGAACAGGGCCTACAACCAGTTTATCTGTAAGTAATTTCCAGAAGGCTCCTGTTTGCTGGTGACACATGACCACTAGAGTAGAAGGGTAAGTCCAGGACCAAGAATATCCAATTGCAATAGAACAGTCTGCGTTCAAGGACTATTCAAAGATAGGTGCACACCTCATGACACAATATGTAAAGTCAACACTGGAGAGCACTGCAGAAGGAGCAGTGAGAAAAGCAGGTGAGAGTCCAGAGGTGAGGATAGGTCCTGTAGGTATGTAAGAGGAGAACAGACGAGTCGTCAAAATGTCAAGAATGGGGAAGCAACACCAGAAATGATGTGTAGCTGCTAGAACTGGCACACAGTACTAATCAAACACAGTAAGCTTCTCCTGTAATTTGAACACAGCCTTGATGTCATGCCCTCCCCCAGGTGCCATTTCAGACCCGGAGCCTCCTGACGCATTTTGCTGTGACTGGATTAACAGTCTTTTGTGAACCACTGAATGCACTCCATGAGATGAGTAAATATACATGGCAACCATATGATGCAATTACTTAGAGAAAGACATTACAAAGTGTAGCCAGTACCAGGCCAGAATAACTCAACACACAGTAGTACACAGGAAAGAAAACTATTACAGAAAACTTCAGAGAGTCTTGCAAGAAAAGACCATGGTCCACGTAATTAGTAAACATGTCAATGATGACAAACCTGGCACAGACAGGCATGAGGAAATGTCAGCTAGAAGAGAAATAGGATCTAGGGTACTAGAGTGTTTTAGATCTGGACAGTCACCAGGTCAGGCAGAGGGCAAGCAAAACAGAATCCATTACAGTGACCAGTAGATGGCTGACCCTGAATCATTCTTTGTAAGGCTTCACGATAGCAGAAGTTGGGACTTTTCAAGGAGAGAAGGCAGTGCACACACCTTATCCAACCAACCCCAGCACCTACTTAGGGACTTGGGGAAGGATGCACTATCCGTGGTTCTGATGTAGGAAGGGCAGACCAGGCTCTAGGGTGAAGAGAGAGAGCAAGGACTACATCTGGGCACAGAAGTGGGTGTGAGGACCTCACCCAGGGAGGTTTTAAGTTCAAGGTTCTCCAGCATCAAGGTACAAGCGTCCCTGAACCTCATCAATTTGACCCCACTCCTCTCAAAAGAAGTATAACTGAACAAGGGATCGGTCGTTGCAGCTCATGGCTCTAGAACATGGGCTCGTAGTTGTGGTGCACCCGATTAATTGCCTTGTGGCACGTGGGATCCTCCCAGACCAGGGATCGAACCTGCGTCCCACTTGACCACCAGGGAAGTCCTTCATTCAAGTTCTTAGCACACAACTTTGCAGAAAGCACCCAGGTTTGCTCAGCAAATTCAGACAGGATTCAACACTAGCTCAGACCTCCCACAGCACGCATTGAGGGTGGAAATATCTAAGCCTTCTATGGCCTCTCTTCCTGTATGGCTGCTCCCTGCCTAAGACTAAGCCACACAAACCCACCAGTCAATCTTGGATGCCCATGGCCCTCTTCCATTTCTGTGCAGCTCTCGCTGTCCTTCAGCAATGACAGCCTTCTTTGTCCAGCTAACCCTCATTCAAGTCACCGCAATCCCACTAATTATCACAAATGACCATATTTGCCTCTGTCCATATCCACCAGGCGGAATGAAATCATTCCAAGCCCCATTAAAGTCCTCACAAAATCTTTGTGAGTCCCTAGTGAATTGATAAGCAATAGCTCTGGTCTGTATGCCATCCTGCCTCAACTACTCCTATTCCTTGGCATCCAACTCATACCTACTCTTCTCTTGGAAGCCTTGGCCACTTACCAGGCTCTCACGTCTGATACACCCTACCTTTATGGCCACATACCTCCCTCAACTGCATTTGAGAAGTGAAAGCGATAGTCACTCAGTTGTGTCCGACTCTGGAACCCTATGTACTGTAGCCCGCCAGGCTCCTGTCCATGCAATTCTCCAGGTAAGGATACTGGAGTGGGTTGCCATTCCCTTCTCCAGGGGATCTTCCTGACCCAGGGGTCAAACCTAGGTCTTTTGCACTGCAGATTCTTTACCATCTGAGCCACCAAGAAACCCAATACGATCACTCAGGTACTCAAGCAAGAGCTCCAGTGCTCAGCCTTTATCCTCCACTTCCTGCTCCCTGAACAGCATTAGGACTGTAACATGAAGATTATACCTCCTAAATGTGACCACAGGTCACTCACTTGGGTCTACATAGTAGCTACCACATTTTGGATATCTCCACTTGAATCCCTCTTTCAATTTCCCGATTTGTGAGTCCAGTTGCCAATCTGATGCCTCCACTTACTGGTCCTTGAAATACCTCAGACTCTTAATAAAAAAAAAAAAAAAAGCTTCTCATAAACCCAGTGATTATTACTCACACTATCAACTTCCTCATCTCAGTTGGAGCTTCCATCCTTACAGCTGCTAAGACCAAACACCCTGTGGTTATCTCTGGTTACTCTGTTTGACTTCTCACCATCCAAACTAGAAAACCTAGTTTTCCCTTTTTAGAACATGCATCCAGACTTCAACCTCATCTACTAAATCACAACTCTGGCCCATTAACTCTCAGCTAGACTATGTCAGTAGTCTCTACTGGGATCTGCCTCACTCCTCTCACTCCCACGGTCTGTTTTCCACTCTACATACAGTCAGAGATAGCTTTTTAAGACCTTGATAATATCACCTCCCTCCTCTGATTGAAACCACCCAATACCTCCAGAAGAGATGCTCAATTTCTCAGGTATTCATCCTATATTTCATGCTCATTCCAGATAAGGTTACCTGTGCTTCCTCAACACTCCCACCTTCATTTTAATACTAAGTATTTGCACATGGTGGTACCAGCTCCTGGGTTAACTTTCCAAACTACTTTACGATGGTTGCCAGAAATGGAAATATAACCATATAACCTCTAATATGGACTTAAGACTCTGGGCATGGGGTTTCTAGAGGGTGCCCAGAGCCAAGGATTAGGAAGACGGCGCCTAAGAGTTCCCGGATTCCACAAATCAGAAAACATCTGAGAGAGGGTTAGAGCCAGAGAGGAAGCAGGACTCCCTCTGCATGCCCGCTTTGTTTCTGTCAGTGCTTCTGCAGCCTTGGGACTCTGTGAAGAGAGACAGACCTTAGAAAAACCTAACAGTGGGGACAGAAAGGTTGAGGCTCACGCCTCCCCATATGCATCCTTGCCTAGACCAAGCCAGGTGGCCTCAATTTGGCTGTCTGACCTCTATGCCTCGGTGCACTTTGTCACTCCTTACCAGCAGTGTGACCTTAAACAAAGATTCAACCTCCTAGTGCCTCAGCGTTCTCATCACTCCCCTCAAATCTGTTTTTCCTTTGAATAGCCCTGGGAAACATTTTAAAAGCAAATGTAAATCCTGTTCCCCTTTTGTTCAAAACTCTCCACACCTTCTTGCTGCTGCTGCTAAGTTGCTTCAGTCGTGTCTGACTGTGCGACCCCACAGAAGGCAGCCCACCAGGCTCCTCTATCCCTGGGATTCTCCAGGCAATAAAGAATACTGGAGTGGGTTGCCATGTCCTTCTCCCCACACCTTCTTAGGTCCCGACAATAAAGATACAGCCCTCAGCCTGACAGTCTGGCCATGTCCGCTTCACACTGTCTGGGTCCTGAAGACATCAGATGGACCCAGGTTTCCTGAATCCTCCAGCCACAGTCCGACCCCCAAGCCTCTGCAGCTGCGGGTCCCTCCGCCCATCACCCTGTCCCACGCGCCATCACACAGTCCATCACACACAGGGACCCCCCACGACCGCCTCCCCGTCCTGGAGCCCGGGGCCTGGGCTGCGGGAGCGTGGGCAGGAGCCTCGCTCTTGGGGCTTCGTGTCCGGTGGGGTGAGGGCAGTGCGCGCCCGCAGGACATTTACCTGAGGCTGGCCCCTCAGCGCCGCCTCCAGCGACTCTGGGCGGAGCGGGGCCAGGGACGGCGGGGAGACTCGGGCAAGGCGGTCCCCGGGCGGCGTCGCCGAAGCTCAGACCCGTCTCTGTGCAGCGACGACAGGCCCCCCCATTGAACGTTCTCGGTTCCATCGCCCAGCCCTAACAGGCTTTCGGACCCGTACAGACCTACAGCAGTTAAAACGGCCGCCCGAGGGAGGAGGCCGGAAGTCCCGCCCCAACGAGGCGTGCTTTAAACGGAAATAGCCTGTTCCCTGGCAATTCATTGGTTACCCATGCTGCCCTTTACTCTGAACGGCCCGAGTAATGCAGCTGGATCACACGAGCACGTCACGGGCAAAGGCTCTCCCTACGAGACTTTGAGGAGAAAAGGCTAGAGCTTAGTGAGCGTCGCTGGAAAACGATGACTCCAGTTCTAAGGACAGAGACGCGGCTTTTCTTCTAAAGGAGCCACACTAGAACCTGTGGGATCAGTCTGCAATGGGTCACCGAAGTGTTTGTGTTACTAAACGGAACTTAGTCCCCTGGCTCCACAAAGCCGATCTAGTTCCACCTGGTGGCGATGAAAGAAAGTACAAAATTTACTGCAGGGCACCCAGCAAGAGAGTGGGGGACAAGACTCAAATCCATTCCTGCGGGGTCTTTGAGTTAAGGGTGCTTTTAAAAATATTTATGTATTTGACTGTGTCTGATCTTAGTTGCAGTCTGTTGGCTCTTGAGTTGCAATGCGTGGGCTTGCCCGGAAGCACATGAGATCTTAGATCCTCTGGAACCCGTGGCTCCTGCACGGCCAAGTTCCATTCTCTTTGTATTGATTCTCATGAAGAACAAGTTAAATGCTATATCCCTGTCAGGAACTGAGCCTGAAGGAGCTCCAATAAGTCACCTGAAGATTCTCAGGTGGAAAACCCATGCTAACACCCTAGTGTCCTGGAGCACTGGCCACCGAAGCGTGGCTTCATGGCATCAGCTTGGACCGGGAGCGTCAGGAGGAGCGCAGGGTGGCCGGGCTCAGTGTGTCGCCACTGCCACACCCTCCTAATGGGGAACGGGCCACACGGCTCTTCAGCTCCTCTGAAGACCAGGGGACAGGATCTCTCCTTATCCCTGTTCACAGGGGGTCAGGGAGGGTAGAGGATGGGTGACGGTCATTTCTCTGTGAGTCAAGGCAATGGGATCCAGGATGTGAACCCAACAGCTAGGCTGCAAACCCAGGCTGCCTGACCCAGGCTTGCAGAGACTGACCCCTGCCCTCCTATTTCCCTCCACACTGGGCTTTGGAGATGTATTATCCATCCTGATGGCACTTAATCCATCGAACAGTCCTGCCCCAACCCGCCATCCCCCATAATGGAGCAGGAAAATGGCCAAACACTACAAAGCAAGGACTTATTATTCAGTCTGGACTTCAAAAACTGACCAACGACATATTGGGGGGGATTAATCTTCATTTTCCCCCACTTGGGCCATGTGACATGAGGCTTGTGAGATCTTAGTTCCCCAACTAGGGACTGAACCTGGGCCTCAGATAGTGAAACAGCAAAGTCCTAACTGCTAGATCGTCAGGAAATTACCAGGGTATATTAATCTTTAAAATGTATGGTACTTGTGTCCCATTACACTGTGCATAACAAAAACTGAAAAAGCTCAGGACACATTCTTCCAGCACTAAAAGCAAATCTTAACAATCACATTATTCAACAAGTGAAGATGGATGGCTCTTCAATGTACATCTTTGTCCTACCTATTAAAAAAAATGAAAATAACCAAAGTTCATAAAGTAGGCAGAAGATAAAAGTGGGTATAAGAGCAAATGAAAAAAGAGACCAAACATCTGGAAAAAAAAAACCTGCTAATCATGAATTCTTAGAGGAAAAGAACCCCAGTGAGACAGCATGATAAACTTACTAAAAAGGCTAAAATTAATAACGACTGACCAAATAAAGTATTCACCAGGATGTGGAGAAACTAGAACCCTCATACAGTGCTGGAAAGAATTAAAAAACCACAATTATTAGGTCACAAATTGTTAGTTTCTTCAAAAGCTGAATAGTCACAGGCCTCATGATTCAGACACAGCAATATACTTTGACCAAAAATAAAATAAATAAAATATTCCTATAAAAACTGTATACAAATGTTTGCACCAATTTATTTTCTACTGTCAAAATCTGGAAATATCCAAAATGCACAAAAACAAGTGAATGTTTCTGTTCATTTCAGTCACTCAGTCGTATCTCTTTGTGACTCCATGCACTGCTGCATGCCAAGCTTCCCTGTCCATCACCAACTCCCAGAGCTTGCTCAAATTCATGTCCATTAAGTCGGTGATGCCATCCACCCATCTCATCCTCTGTTGTCCCCTTCTCCTCCTGCCTTCAATCTTTCCCAGCATCGGGGTCTTTTCCAGTCAGTCAGTTCTTCGCATCAGGTGACCAAAGTATTGGAGTTTCAGTATTAATCCTTCCAATGAATATTCAGGACTGATTTCCTTTAGGATTGACTGGTTTGATGTCCTTGCAGTTCAAGGGACTCTCAAGAGTCTTCTCCAAACACCACAGTTCAAAAGCATCAATTCTTCAGCACTCAGCTTTCTTTATGGTCTGACTCTCACATAGATACATGACTACTGGAAAAACCATAGCTTTGACTAAACAGATCTTTGTTGGCAAAGTAATGTCTCTGCTTTTTAATATGTTACCTAGGTTTTTCATGAACAAGTGAATGGTTAAATAGCAGTATATCCAAAGAGGATTGAACCAAGAAAAAGGAGGGAGATGAACCACTCATATAACATCTATATTACAAATGTCACATAAAATAATTACAGGAAAAAAAGCAACACTTAAGGATTCCATCATATAAATTATAGAAAATGTAAAGATATCTATTATAAAGAAAAATAAATAGCAGTTGTGGTGTACAGGCTCAGTTGCCTCCAGGCATGTGAAATCTTGCTGGACCAGGGATTGAACCTGTGTCCCCTGAATTGGCATGTGGGTTTTTATCCACTGTACCACCAGGAAAGTCTCAATATTTCATTTTAAATATGTACACTTTACTACATGTAAATTATACCTATATAAAGCTTAAAAAAAAAAACCTGAGATGTACATCCTCCATTTTTTGAAAACAGATTTGGCAACCCTATACTGAAGGAAAGTTACATGGCTCAAAATAGCCTGGAGTTAAAACTCACCTCCAGGTCCTCCCGATCATTCTATGCAAAACAAAGAACTCTCTCACTGGAAGAAAAAAATGGACATTAAGGTTGATTACGCCCGGCTCCCAGCGGTCCCAGCCTCTGGCTGATCTGCAAAATTCCTTGACCCAGCCGTTTAAGAGAAAACTACTCTGAACAACCTTGGAGAAGAAGAACAGGCCCCCTTAAGACAGTAGATTTCCACATATATACCTATATATATTTACTCTTTTCTTGAGTTAATGCTGCTGCTAAGTCACTTCAGTTGCGTCTGACTCTGTGCAACCCCAGAGACAGCAGCCCACCAGGCTCCCCCGTCCCTGGGATTCTCCAGGCAAGAACACTGGAATGGGGTGCCATTTCCTTCTCCAATGCATGAAAGTGAAGAGTGAAAGTGAAGTCACTAAGTCGTGTCTGACTCTTAGCAACCCCATGGACTGCAGCCTACCAGTCTCCTCTGTCCATAGGATTTTCCAGGCATGAGTACTGGAGTGGGGTGCCATAGCTCACTAATCTGACTGCTGCCCCTTCTTGCCTCATTAAATGCGATCTGTTCCTGTAAAGTGCTGGTCTGGTTCTTTTTCATTGGGAGGTTGAGGTTCCTTCTAGTTTTCCACCTCTTCAGAGCACGGAAGCCTGCCAAGCTGACTTTCCCACCGGGCTTTCAAGACCTCCTCGAGAGGACACCCTGTGCCTTCGTGAGCGGTACAAGTCCTGTCTAAGGGATTTATTGGTTTTCCATGTAGCCCAAGGAATATTGGCCTCTCTCTCTTCCTCTTTTCTCTACACTTTCTTTTCCACGAGAATGACCAACTCCAGGACAGAGGCCTTTTGCCATTTGACCTCCCTCCATCCACCATAGATCCTTGCCTGACCCAGTAGCCTAAGGAAGCTCGGACGGCCCTCTGGGCACCATTGACTATCGTCCTTTACAGGTTCCCGGGGAACCCTCTGGCCAAAAGGCCCTCTGGAGGAGGTACTTGGGGGACGCCCCCCCACCTTCTCTCTCTTTGCCAGGTCAAAAGTTAGGTGATGACCTTTTCTCTCGACCAGACAGTTGCTAGTCATTTGCTATGGGGTCAAGCCAATCCGTCCTGCCGGACTCTCCCTTGGCCTGCGTAAAACAAAACCTCAAACCTCTACTCTTGACCGATCTCAAGGTTCATAAACTCGAGTCACTTTGCACTCAAATTTGGCCTTAAGACAAACTGGATAACCAAAACCACTGGCCTGAGTTCAGGACTTTTGATTTCAATATTTGATTCAATATTTCAATATCAGATCTCACAAACTTCCTCAAATGGAATGGCAAACGGTCGGAGGTCCCCTATATTCAAGCCTTCTGGGACCTTAAAAGCCGTCCTCCTCACTGCAACGACTATTCTACCTATCAAATCCTCCTCTACTCTCTCTTCGGCTCTACTAAAAAAGAATCCAAATCTAAAGCCCCTAAAAGGCCCACTAAACCCTCAGCCCCCGATTTTGACCCGACCCAGCAGTTGAGCCTCCTTCCTAACACTCTGGAGATGAGGCTTCTGGACACGGAGACCCCACACTCTAGCCCTTCCTCCTCCAAAACAGGAAGCGATGACTCCGAAACCCCAAAATAGATTTCCACCCCCACCCCCCACTGGCCAGGACCCAAAGCAAACAGGGTTCCTCGCAGAGAGGCAGCAGGACTGGAGGGCCCTGCACAGGTTCATGGGCCTTTCTCAAGTTCTTATACAAGCCAAAATGAAGAAAAACTGGGATCCTTTTCAGAAAATCCTGCTAGATATAGGAAGGAATTCCCTGGCCTTCGCCAAGTATATCAGTTAACCTGGAAGGATCTTTATTACATTCTAAATGCCACTTTGACTCTGATGAAAAGGAACGGATCTGGCAGGCAGCCCGGACTCATGCTGATCAGCTCCATAACCAAGACAGGACTAACCCGGTGGCTGGTGGCGCAGTCCCTTTAACTGAGCCACGGGGGACATATCAAGCAGGCGATGCCGACGTCCTGTACCCGCATCACACGATCACCTGTTTACTAGAAGGAATGCTGAAAAGCTCGCATGTTCATGCTAACTACGATAAGATTAGGGAAGTGACTCAAGAAAATGATGAAAATCCTGCCCCTTTTCTTTCACAGCTTAGTGAGGTGAGGCAGTCCAAAAATACACTAATCTAGATATTTCCACCCCTGCTGGACTTCTGTACCTACACGTCCAGTTCATAAGCCAGTCAGCCCCTGATATTCGCCGAAAACTATGCCAGTTAGAGAAGGGCCCGAAACTCCTCAGTGAGATCTCCTGGAAACAACCTTTTATGTTTTCAACAATGAGGAGGAAGAAGTGAAAAAAGAAAAAGAAAAGGAAAGAAAGGTCAAATATGCTTTATTCGCTGCAGAGAGCCAAGAAAAAAATTCAACCCCTTTGGCCCATCAACCTCAGCCCACCCGTATGGGACCTAACCCTCCAGGCCCCTGCTTCAGGTGTAACCAAATGGGACACTGGGCTAAGTCCTGCCCCAACCCCTGCCCCACCTGCAAACAATGGGGCCACTGGAAAATGGATTGTCCTCAGACGACACCCACCAAATCTCGGGGTCCAGCCCAGGCCCAACAACAATGGGCTGGGAACCAGACTCAGGGGGACCCTGGCACCCCAGGCCATGGTTCCTCAGATGAGGTGAGAGATGATCCAATTGAGCCTGAGTTATTCCAGTGACTCCAAGTCCAGACCCCCAAGTCCACCCAGTACAGACAGACTTGGAGCTTCGGGTAATTGGCATGGTGGCTGGACACAAAGTCTCGTTCCTAACAGACACTGGAGCGGCCTTTTCACTTTTAACCTCCTTTAAGGGCCCTCTCCTAGGTTCGATCCCTGGGTTGGGAAGATCCCCTGGAGAAGGAAATGGCAATCCACTCCAGTACTATTGCCTGGAAAATCCCATGGACAGAGGAGCCTGGTAGGCTACAGTCCATGGGGTTGCAATGAGCTGAACACGACTGTGTGACTTCACTCACTCCAACCTTCAGAAGTGGCCATCAAAGAGGTCTCAGGCATTCCTTTTATCCCCAAATAACCCCTCCTCTCCTTTGTTCCTTTGGCAAGACAACACTAACACATTCTTTAATAATAGTTCCTCAATGCCCAATGGCATTGATGGGACATGATCTTCTGGTTAAACTAAAAACTTCTATAAACCTCCCATTCTTAGATCCCGTATCAGTTCTTTGCATCCAAATGGCACCAGAACCTGTGGCCAGCCTTCACTCCCAAAACCTGTCCCCCGACCTTCCCTCAAGAGATCCTCAGGTCTGGGACAGTGAAGCCGCATCGGTAGCCAGACACCATTCCCCCATACAGGTTTTTCTTAAAAATCCCTCTCAGGTCATAACCCAAACATACCCTGCCCACAGAATCCCAACAAGGACTTAAACCCAAATCTCCCAACTGCTCAAAGCCGACCTTTGGCAGCCTATCTGTTCTCCTCATAATACTCCTGAATTGGCGTCTAGTTCAAGATCTTTGCGAGATGAATGAGGCCATAAGCCCGTACAGCCCGTGGCCACTAATCCCTCAGCCTTCTCTCACATATTGCCCCTGACACACTCTACTTCACTGTACTGGACCTCAAAGATGCTTTCTTTACTGTACCTCTACACCACTCCCCACAGTCCTTATTTGCCTTCACCTGGACGGACCCAGACACATATCAATCTCAACAGGTAACCTGGACTGTTTTACCACAAGGGTTTAGAGATAGCCCTCATTTTCTTCAGTCAAGCCCTCCAAAGAGACCTGCGAACTTTAGACTCAGGCTCTACTACCTTACTCCAACGTGTAGACGATTTATCGCTATGGGGTTCCTCTCTGTCACTGCCTAGTCCGCACTGCGACAGTATTCAGTGCCCTAGGCACCTGGGGCTAGAGAATCTCACTCTCCTAAGCACACATTGCTTCCACCACCGTCAGTTACATGGGATTGCTTCTCACTCCCACATCCAAAATAATCCCAGCTTAGAGACTTCATGTTTTGACACAGACCCCCAGGCTCCAAACCAAGAGGGAACTTCTTCCTCTATTAGGTCTATTAAACTTCTTCCAAATATGGGTCCCAAATTTGGCCCTCCACGCAAAACCTCTCTACTAAGCTACTCGAGGAAACTTAGATGAACACTTACTGGCCCCCACCTCTCTCCACACCCCCATACAAATGCTTTTCAAACATTTATTACAGGCCCCCTTTCTTTACTTACTTGATTACAGCAAGCCTCTTTTCCTTTTTGTACATTCTTGACAAGAACATGCCTCAGAGATACGGTGCCAAAAAAGCGGGGGCATATGGGGCCCTCTAGCTCACTTATCTAAACAACTTGATCCCATCACGCTCAGTGGCCACTTTGTCTGCAGGCCTTAGCTGCAACCACCCTCTTAACACCTGAAGCCCCAAAACTAACCCGAAATGCTCCTCTAAGTGCATGCTCACCTTTCCTTCAAAGATGTGCTGTCTCATCAGGCTTTCCTTTCTCTGCCCCCTGCTCCACTACAGATCCTCCACGTACACCTCCTTGACCCATCCCTTTCTTTTATGCCTTGTAAACCTCTTAATCCTGCTAGCTTACTACACCAGATCCAGAAGCAGGACAACTGTCTCATGACTGTGTTCAGAACTTCTGACTCCAATATGACTTCTCCAGGGATAAATGAGGACAAAGTTTTGGCTGAAGAATTCCCACAGCTGCTGCACTTGTGCTGCCTTGCCCCAGTATGAATTCTTTGATGCAGACTGAGGGCTGAGGTTCGCCTGAATGATCTCCCATATTCACCACACACACGGAGTCTTTTTCTAGCGTGGACTCTCTGGTGCACACAAATAAGGATTTGTATTTGAACGTTCTCCTGCATTCACTGCACACAAAACAATGTCTTCCAATGTGGACACTCTTGTCTTGAACAAGTGTGTGTTTGGGGTTCAGGGCTTTCTTGTGTTCTCCCAGGCTGTAATGACTTTCTCTGCTTTGTAAAGTTGGCTCACACTAGACAATATGGTCTGGCTTCTCCCTGGTGTGAGTGGACTGTTGCTGGCGATGTCCTGAGGTGGCCAGAAAGTCTCTTAACTTTCTCGCAGGAAGAGGGCTTTTCTGACATACGGAGTTTGCAGTGCTTCATAAACAAGGCCCTGTCTACATCATTTCCAAAGTATTTCTTTTCCATGTACTGCTTCTAGTGTTTTTGGAGGTCTGCACCAAAATGAGATTTTTTCATGTGTATTTTATACCCAATCACTTTCTGGCTGTGTTGTGTTTCTTCATGCTCTGCCAAGTGAAAAATACTTCTCAAGACCAGACTACACTTCTCACAGATGTGATTCTTCTGGGAAAACGAAAGTGCCTTAGGAGTCCTGGCCTGTGATATGCCTATAGAAATGTTATGTTTAAAGGGTGCCTCTGAATCCTCTCCTCCACAGCGGCAACCTGAAAACACACACACAGAAAACTGTGATGAAATAAATGCAAATAAACTTGTCGACTTTCTGAGAAGGGAGCAATATCTTCATAAAGGTAATGAGTCCTATTCAGGGGTGAGTCTACAGGATGGTTTTCCAGAAAGATCTGTAATTCCACTGGGGAATTGGCATTCCACTACTTGGCATGACTGTGCCTCTAAGGCAAAAGAATGGTACCCTTAACCAGGGGAAGGACATAAAAATATGGTGCAACACAAAGTTGAGCAGCGCACTGTAGAGCTTGCTCACGTGCCAGAGGATTCCTGCAGGACCTATTCTGCAATAACATGAGACCGCGTAAAAGCAAATGTCCAGACCCAGGAGAAACCCAGCTGCTGCTCAAGGCCGATTTAAGGATGAGTGTGAACCAAAGCTGCAGAGCGAGAGAGGAGAAGTGTGAGAGAAAGGCCCGAGACATGAAATCCAGAGAGATGAGGCTTACACCTGGGCTGGAGGTCAGAGGAGATGTGACAGTGGAGTCAAACTGACTAGTCAGCCAAGTACTAACAACAGGATAAGAAAGATAGACAAGGGGTGTGACACTAGCAAAACCCAAAAAATCCCGATTAAATAAGAAACATTCCTTATGTGGCCTGAACACAGTGCTGATGTCACGCCCTCCCCAGATTTCCCAGAAAAGGTACTTATGAGTTCATCTTGCAGCCTTGTCTACTCAGAACCCCTACAATCTTTGGTGCCCCTGACCACAGCCGACAAAGGTGCAGAGAGCCATTATATGGCCAGTCCCTCCTGACAGCCCAAACTGGCACACCCCACCTAGCCAGTGACTTTGCGATCAATCCAAGTTAAGGTCTTTTCTCACCAAAACCAGTCTGAAAATTCAGATGTGACTTATCCATCAGATCCAAAAAGATGACCAAAAGGCTATAAGAAACATGAAATATCAAGGAAACATGACATCACCAAAGGAGCATAACTTTCCAGCAAGTGAGCCCCCCAAAATGCAGATCTGTAAATAACTAGACAAATAATTCAAAATAAATACTTGAAGGAAACTCAGCCAGCTCCAAGAGAACACAGAAAGAAACTCAATGAAAGCAGGGAAAAACAAACAAACAAACAAAACACAAGCAAATTAACAGATTTGGAATTCCTGGGCTGTCCAATGGTTAGGTCTTTCTGCTTCCACTACAGGAGGTATGGGTTTGATCCCTGATCAAGAAATTAAGATTCTGCATGTGATGTGGTGTGGCAAAAAACAAAAAAAAACTGAAATAGAAAGAAAATAAAAGAATTAAACTCTGTAGCTGAAGAATACAATAAATGAAATGAAAAACACAATAGGGAAGAGTCAACCTGATCAACAGGAGAAATATCTGTGACTTTGAATCAAGTGATTTCAAACTACCCAATCACAAGGAAGAAAGTCTGAAGAAAGCCTACTGAAGTAAATTATGGGATGTTATCCAGGAAAATAATAATTCACATTGTGGAAGTACCACAAGAAGTGACAAAGAAATGAGCCAAAGGTTTTTAAAGAAGAAATGGTTGAATATTAGTAGTGAGAGTGGGCACCCTTGTTTTGTTCCTGAAGAAACAATTGAAAATGACACATGTATCCCAATGTTTATTGCAGCACAATTTACAATAGCTAGGACATGGAAGCAAACCTAGATGGCCATCAACAGATGAATAGATAAAGAAGTTGTGGGACATACATACAATGGAATATTATTCAGCCATAAAAAGCAACACATTTGAGTCAGTTCTAATGAGGCGGATGAACCTAGAACCTATTATACAAAGTGAAGTCATTAAAAGAAAAATATCATATAACAACACATATATACAGATTCTAGAAAGATGATACTGATGAACCTATTTGAGAGCAGCAATGGAGACACAGACATAGAAAACAACTTGTGGACACAGTAGAGGAAGCAGCAGGGATGAACTGAAAGAGTAACACTGAGAAATATACACTATCATATATAAAACAGATAACCAGTGGGAATTTGCTGTATGACACAGGGAACTGTGTTCTGTGATAACCTAGAGGGACAGGATGGGGTGAGAGGTGGGAGGGAGGTTCAAAAGGGTGGGGGCATATGTATACCTATGGCTGATTCATGTGGATGTAGGCGGAAACTAACACAATATTATAAAGCAAGTATCCTCCAATTAAACATTAAAAAAAGAAGAAGAAAGGGTGGAAACACCAAAGGAACTACAAATCAGTCATGAAATAATTAACGAGTTGGCAATTGTAAAGTCCTGACAAAATTTTCTCCATTCTCTTTTTTGTGCTTTTTGGTTTGTCTGCTTTTTAATTCTTGGTCACACTATATGCACAATCTTAGTTCCCTGACCAGGGATAGAACATGCACCCCCTGCAGTGGACGTTCAGGACTGCCAGGCAAGTCCTCTCCATTCAAAAGACATGGTGGCTGGCGATAAAGCCCTCAAGAGACTCATTTCAGCCCATGCTCCACAATAAGAGAAGTTACTGCAATGAGAAGCCTGTCCACTGCAACAAAGAGTAGTCCGAACTCACTGCAACTAGCAAAAGCTCACCTGCAGCCACCAGACCTGGCAAAGTAAAAAATAAAGAAATTTTAAAAGACACAGAGTGCCTGAGGATAAAGGCTTCAAGAGACTTACTTCAGCTTTAAGAACACAAATAGGCTGAAAGAGAAGAAACTGAAGAAGAAGAAGAAAAAAAGCCCCACACAAATGGAAACGAAACACTAGCTTATACTTATAATCCACACTTAAGCCAAACAAAATAAACTTTAAGTCAAAACCTATCACAATAGACAAAAAAATCATTAAGTAACGATAAAGGTGTTGACTCATCAAGAGAGCAGAACATTTTATAAGTAATATGTATCTAACATAAGAGCATTTAAATGTATAAGGCAAATATTAAGAAACTGGAAGGCAGAAAACACAACAATGAAACAACATTAGCAGACTTTAATACCCATCTTTCAAGAATGGGTAGACACACACAAAAATAAACTCAAAATGGATTAAAGATCTAAATGTAAGACCAGAAACTATAAAACTCCTAGAGGAAAACATAGGCAAAACACTCTCC
>SJYF01000879.1:1795894-1811820 GCA_006410515.1 Procapra przewalskii
TTTGGACTCTGAGGGAGAGGGAGAGGGTGGGTTGGTTTGGGAGAATGGCATAAAAACATGTATACTATCATGTAAAAAAAAAATTAAAAAAAAATAGAGTAACTCAAGAATGGGTAGAGTAACCAAGTAGAAAATCGATAAGGAAATATTTAATGACACTTTAGCTCAAGCGCTGACAAAATACTGAATGAATCTTTAGACCACTTGAGCCTAACAAACACACGGAATATTCCAATCAACTACAACAGAATACATTCTTCTCAATGGACACAGAACACTCTCTTTAAGAGAGATCATATATTAGGTCACAAAACAAGTCTTAACACATTTAAGACTTAAATCATGTCAAGAATTTTATCCATCCATAAGGGTTGGAAATTAAAAATCAGTAACATAACATGCTCAGCTGCTCAGCCATGCCTGGCTATTTGTGACTCTATAGACTGTAGCCCACCAGGCTTCTCTCTCTATGGAATTTTTCAGGCAAGAACACTAAGAGAAGGTTACCATTTCCTACTCCATGGGATCCTCCAACACAGGGATCAAGCCCGCATCTCTCTAATCTCCTGCACTGGCAGATAGATTCTTTACCACTGCGCCACCTGGAAGTCCCCAATAACATAATACTATCATTGTGAACGCTGGAAAGCTCAAAAATACACGGACGTTAAAAAAGACACACAAAGATCATAAAAAACTACTATCAGCAATTAATGCCAGGACATCCTCGGTGGTCCAGTTGTTGTGAATCCACCTGCCAACGCAGGGAACATGGATTTGATCCCTGGGCCAGGAAGATTCCACATGCTGAGGAGCAGCTATGCCCATGCACCACAACTGCTAAGCCTGCGTGCTCTAGGGCCCACGCACTGCAAGTACCGAGCCGACCCACTGCATCTACTGAAGCCCAAGCACACACAGCCTGTGCTCTGCAACAAGAGAATCCCCCAAACAATGAGAGGCCCACACACTGAAATGAAGAGTAGGCCCCACTTGCCACAACTAGAGAAAGCCTGTGACACGCAACAATCCCCAGTAACGCCACAAACAATTAACTGCTAACAAACAGGGAAAACTAGAAAAAAATGAAGAAATTATTTGAAATAGACAGCCCAGCAACAATAAAGCATGAAGAAAAAAAAAATCTGAACAAATCAGTAACAAGTAAAGAAACTGAATGATTAATCAATTATCTCCCAACAAACTAAGCAACAAAGATATATTTTAGAGCACAGGGAAATATAGCCACTGTTTTATAATAATGTTAAATTTAGTATAACTTATAAAAAAATTTTTTGGCTATGCTGCAAGGCATGCATGATCTCAGTTTGACAACCAGAGATCAAACCCATGCCTCCTGCAATGGAAGCATACAGTTCTAATCATTGGACCTTCAGAGAATTTCCCAATTAATAAAAATATTGAGTCACTGTGTCCTACCCTGATACTGATATAATATTGTAAACCAACTACACTTCAATTTTTAAAAAATAATTTATAATGACAAACTGTCCCAACAAAGAAAAATGCAGTCACTTGTAAATTCTACCATGATTTTAAGAACTAATGTCAATCCTTCCTCAACTCTTCCAAAACATTGAAGAAACACTTCCAAACTCACTTTTCCAGGCTAGAAATATATGTCAATATCAAAGAAGATTATAGAAATTACAAGCAAAAAAACACACACCAAAAAAACACTACATGCCAACATCCTTGATAAACATAGAAGAAAAAAATCTCCAACAGAAAGGAGCAAACCAAACTCAACAGTGTATTAAAGAATCTAACACCATTATCAAGTGTGATTTACTTCTGGGATACCAGGATAGTTTTTCATATACAAATCGATAACATGACACATAACAGAATGAAGGATACAAATCATATGATCATCTCAATAAATGCAGAAAAATCCCTTAACAGAGCACATTTACCTGTCAAAAACTCTTAACACCTTATGTGTAGAAGGAATGTAACTCAATATGATAAACACATATACAGTAAGTCCATGCTGGCATCATATTCTTGCCTGGAAAATCCCATGGACAGAGGAGCCTGGTGGGTTACAGTCCGTGGGGTCACTAAGAGTCAGACCTGACTGAGCACACATACACACAACATCCCACTCAAAATTTAAAACTTAAAAGCTTTCCCTCTAAAATCAGGAACAAGAAAAAGATGCCTATTATGTTCATTTCTATTCAATACTGTTCTGGAAGGCCTGCTCAGATCACCAGGTCATGAGAAAAAATTAATAATAAAATCACAAAAGAAGCAAAACTGTGTCTGAAGAAGACAATATCTTATATACAGAGGATCCTAAAGGCTCCCCCTTAAAAGTGTTACAACTATTAAACAAATTCAGTAAAGTCACAGGATACAAAAATCAATATGCAAAAATCAGTTGCATGTCTAAAAATAATAAAATATCTGAATAAAAACTAGGGCAGCAATTACATATATAATATCAAAAACAATAAAATACATATGACCAAAGATACATAACCAAACTACATATGACCAAATTTAACCAAAAAGATTTGAACACTGAAAACTAGAAGACACTGATACAAGAAAGTGACACAAATAAACGAAAAGACAACTCATGTCCTTGTACTGGGATAATTAATAGCATTACAGTATCCATGGAGAAGGCAATGGCACTCCACTCCAGTACTCTTGCCTGGAAAATCCCATGGATAGAGGAGCCTGGAAGGCTGCAGTCTATGGGGTCGCTGAGGGTCGGATATGAGTGAGCGACTCCACTTTCACTTTCATGCACTGGAGAAGGAAATGGCAACCCACTCCAGTGTTCTTGCCTGGAGAATCCCAGGGACGGGGGAGCCTGGTGGGCTGCCGTCTATGGGGTCGCACAGAGTTGGACACGACTGAAGTGACTTAGCAGTAGCATCCATGCTACCCTATGCAATATACAGATTCAATGCAATTCCTATCAAAATTACAATTTTTTCACAGAAATAGAAGATGAATCCTAAAGTTCGTATAGAGCCACAAATGACCTCAAAGAGCCAAAGCAATCTTAAGCAAGAAGATCAAATCTCAAGATATGAAACTTCCTGATTTCAAAATACACTGCAAAGCTAAAGTAATCAAAATAGTATTTTACTGTCATAAAAACAGACACACAAAGTAATGGAACAGAATAAAGAGCTCAGGAAAAAGTCCCAAACATATATGGCCAACTAATCTTCGACAAGGATGCACAGAACACACAATGCGGAAAGGGCAGTCTCTTCAATAAAAGGTATTGAGAAAACTGGATCTCCACATGCAAAACAATGAAACTGGGACTTCCCTGGTGGCCCAGAGGTTAAGAATCCACCTTGCAATGCAGAGGAAGCAGATTCACTCGCCTATGATCCCACATGCTATGAAGCAACTAAGCCTGAACCCATGTGCTCCAGAGTCTGTGTGGCACAACTAGACAGTCTGTGTGCTGCAACAAAAGATCCCTCATGACACAATGAAAATACTGTGTGCTGCAACCAAGACCTGATGCAGCCAAGTCAATCAATCAATATATATGAAAGAAAAAAACAGTGAAACTGAACCCCAATAACAGTAATTAACTCAGAGTGAATTAAAGAGTTAAATGTAAGACCTGAAAGTGTGAACTTGCTTGGCGGCAAAAGAAAGGAATCAGCTATTTGGCAGTGGTCTTGGCAATGACTCTCTCTCTCTCTCTTTTTTTTTAATATGACATGGAAGTACAGTGGAAAGAAAAAGTTAAAAGTGAAACTACATCAACCTGAAAAGCTTCTGCAGAGCAAAAAAAAAAACCCACAATGAACAAAATGAAGATGTAATCTACAGAATGGCAGAAAATTATTTGCAAGCCATGAACCTAGTAAGGTGATGATACCTTAAATACATAACATAACCAAATCAGCAAAAACGGAATAATCTTATTAAAATATGAACAGAGGATATGATTAGATGTTATATACAAATGGCTAACAAGTACATGAAAAACTGTTCTTTCTCACTAATCACCAGGGAAATGTAAATCCAAACCACAATGAGATATTACTACAAAACCGTCAGGATAGCTATCATCAAAGAGATGAGTGCTGGCAAAAGTACAGAGATAAGGGAGCCCTTGTACACTTGGTGGGAAGATAAATTGGTATAGGCATTATGAATAGACAGTATGAAAGTTCCTCAAAAGTTCGAAATAGAACTACCATACGATCTAGCAATCCCATTTCTTGGAAAATAGCCAAAAGAAATGAAATCAAATGGGGAAAACATAATCTGCACACTTATGTTTGCGGCAGCATTATGGACAATACACAAGATGTGGAAACAACCTAAGTGTCCATCCATGTATGAATAAACAAGGTGAGATATACTCACACATACACATGCACATCTGAAAAATTATTCCGCCATAAAGAAAAAGGAAGTCCTCCCACATACATGGATGAACCAGAAGGACATTATGCCAAATTATGTATGGAATCACTCATGTAGAATTTAAAACAAAGAGAAAAAAAAAAAACCACTTTGAACTCACAGAAACAGAGATGTTGTTGCTCAAAAGGGACAAATCTTCCGTTACATGGTGGTGCAGTCCATTAAACTCACTGCAAGACTGCTGCTGCTGCTAAGTGGCTTCAGTCGTGTCCGACTCTGTGCTACCCCATAGACGGAAGCCCACCAGGCTCCCCCGTCCCTGGGATTCTCCAGCCAAGAATACTGGAGTGGGTTGCCATTTCCTTCTCCAATGCATGAAAGTAAATAGTGAAAGTGAAGTCGCTCAGTCACGTCCAACTCTTAGCAACCCCATGGAGTGCAGCCTACCAAGCTCCTCCATCCATGGATTTTCCAGGCAAGAGTACTGGAGTTGGGTGCCATTGCCTTCTCCCACTGCAAGACTACAGCCCTCCAATTCTTCCCCGTGAGGATTCAGTATAGAAAAGAGGGAGTGCAAACAACCCAGCCACAACTTCCACAGCAACTACCCAGAAAGCTGGGAAAACAAGCAGTGCCAGAGGTCCACCTGTCAGAAGACAGAGCACCCCCATGGAAAGGGAGGGTGAGCCAGGATACAGAGCTCACTCTAGGTATCTGGAAAGGCTTTGAGAGTCTTACTCAGTGAAGATACGAGTGCAAAGCTTTCCAGGATCACACTGAGGTACAGGCATCTCTGAGCCTCATCAAGGAGCCTCCATTCCTCCGAGGAGAAGTACACAGCGATGTCTTTAAAGCTTAAACTGTCCTGTCAACTAAGGGACAGAGGAAACAATGTTCTGAGAACCCACAGTCCATTGCCACACACATCTACCCCAAACTCTCCTCCCAAACTTCTCACCTCAGGGGAGATACCCGGACCTGGGGCTGCTGATGCAGCCTTGGGTCATCCTTGGGTCACATGCATCATCGTAGTCAGCCCTCAGCAATAATACGCAAGGGGATATACATATATATATGCCACATAAGCTCTGGGCCTGGCTAGCAGAGCCCCATCCCCCCCATCAAGCAATTCCCCTGGAGTCTCCCAGACTATACGTACAACACACGACAAACCTGGGCTCATGCTTCACTATCAAGTCCTGAATACCAGGCCTGTGGGGCCATCAGCTCACAGTATCTGTGCACGTGCACATCACTTTAGACTGTCTCTAACATCATCATTCCCCACTCGCACAGTTCTGCCATCTTCCTGCTCTATAATACAGGATTCACCCTGGACTCATTCATACACCCAATGCATAGCTTCCAGAGACTGCTGGACACTGCAAAATTGTCCACTACCACCCCAGACCTCTGATGAATCTCAGTGCCAGCAAGAGTCCCACATGCTGCTTTGCAGGCCTTTCTACCTGCTTCTGATCCCTGATTCAATATCAGCCATGTTTAATGCAGCATGTGAATCACACACACCCATGACACTCTTCCAGCTCTGTGATACACTTTGATAATCTGTGTCCCCTCAACAGTCACAACCGTCTACTCTACCTTCCTTAAAATCCCAGCCCTTACAGTCTCCCTGCAACATGATGACTCTTGGCTACATTTACCACAGATCTTATCCCCCAACAAGACTAAAATACTCTAGGCTCCATCAAGGCTTACTGCACAATTCTGGTGAATCTGGGTAATATTGTTAGCAGGAGCACTGGTCTCAGTACCAATTTGTTTCAATTATTTCTCTGCCTCCCAAGCCACATATATATATTTTTTTCAACATTTCAAGCTTTTTATTTACGATTGGAGTACAGCTGATTAACAATACTGTGACAAGTTCAGGTGGTACAGTGGTTAAGAATCCATCTGCCAATGCAGGGGTCCCAAATTTCATTCCTGGTCCGGGAAGATCACGACAAGCCATGGAGAAAATAAGACCATGCTCCACAGCTCCTGAAGCCTGCTAGTGCTAGAGCCCCAGCTCTGCGACAAGAGAAGCCGCCACAATGAGAAGACCGGCCACCTCAAGAGAGAGTAAGCCCCACTTGCCGCAACTAAAGAAAGCCCACTGACAGCAATGAACGCCCAGCACAACCAAATATAATTATCTACAAAATAAAGACCTGATTACCAGATCCCCTGCTGTTTGTTCTTAAGTGAAAAAATAAAGACCTGCTGTACCCTGCTCCCAGTTCAGACATGCCTCCAAGTATTTGCACATGCTATCTATTCCTGGGAAAACCTTCCGTACCAGTTTACACTAGTCATCAGGAAACAGAACATGTGTATGTTACCTTTGTTCTGCAGTCAGGACCCAGAGCTGGATTCACGGCCCTCACATTCAAGAGCTGAGATTATATCCAGGCAAGTCTCTGGACTCAATACCCTGACACTCTATAAAGTGAAAGTGAAAGTTGCTCAGTCGTGTCCAGCTCTTTGCAACCCCATGGACTATATGAGCCACGGAATTTCCCAGGCCAGAATACTGGAGTGGGTAACCCTTCCCTTCTCCAAGGATCTTCCCAACCCAGGGATCAAACCCAGGTCTACCTCACTGCAGGCAGACTCTTTATCAGCTGACCACTCTCCATGGGTGGTGCCAATACCAGTGAGGGACTGGGACATCATCTCCTGCCTTCTGAAAGATCCCTAAGTACTTTTCCAACCTTCAGAACTTGGGGGAAGAGGAAGGCACCTGTGGCTGGACTCTAAGTATGCAGGACTCCCCTAGATCCCCACTGGGCCTTGAACCTGGACTTGGGGGTTAACTTACTAACCTCTGTGCTTCAGTCCTCAGAGCAGCCTCTTATCAGATCCCTGACCTTGGGAAATGGTGCTACTTCTCTTTGCTGCAACCTGTTCGCCAACCACCTCCAATCCATTCCTTCTCTGAGGGATTTTGGTGACCTTTAAAACCCTAACACATATGGGATTTCTCTGGTAGCTCAGCAGTAAAGAATCGGCCTGCCAATGCAGCGGACACAGGTTTGATCCCTGGTCTGGGAAGGTATCACATGGCGCAGAGCAACGAAGTCCCTGTCCCACAACTACTCACTCCAGCTACAGCCAGAATTCTGCCAACAAGTGAAGCCACCCCGCGCCCTCTGCAACTAGAGAAAGCCCTCCAGCAGCAAGGAAGAGCCCAGTGGGCGGAAACGGAGACCGCATGCAGTGTGAAAAGAACAGCAAACCCCTAACACAGAAGTGTCCCTCTTCTGTCCACTAGCCTCCACCACCTCCAGGTCAAGCAGAAAAAGAAACAACCTCTCTGCCAGTTCAGGTACACGCCCTCAACTCGGCTTCCTGCAGACATCACTTGGAATCCAGGTTCCCCAAACCCACCCGCCTCAGTCCGACTCCAAGTCTCTGCACCTACACGTGGGACCGCCCACGACCGCCTCACCGCCCTGGAGCCCGGGGCCTGGGCTGCGGGCACGTGAGCAGGCGCCCTGCTTTAGTGTCTGGTGGGTTGAGGGCGGTGAGAGCCCTGCGGGCCAGCGTTTACCTGAGGTGGATCCCTCAGCGCTACCACCGCCATCAGACTGTGGCCGGAGCGGCCGGGGGACGCCGGCAAGGACTTTCCTCTCCCCGGCCTCGGGCAGGGAGCCCGGTCGCCGTTGCAGAACCTCAGAGCCCTCTATGTGGCGCGGGGACAGCACCTGCTCTCGTGCTTTTTAGATCCAGTCACCCAGTGAGGAATCAGCGGCCCCCAATCAGGACACTCACAGCAGTTTAAAATGGCTGCCACAAGCAAGACACCGGAAGTCCCGCTCCAATGGGCCCAGTGTGAAGAATTTCCCCGGAAGTGCATTTATGTGGATCTTCCTTCCTGGGCGCAGGAGCTTCCCGGTAGTACTGTTCTTTAGCGATTGCCCGAAAGTGTATTCTCCTTTCTGACCAACACGAACTTGAGCCAACTGGCACCCGGAAGGATGCTAGAAAACAGTCATCTTACCTTGAGGAAGGAAGGGTTCTGTTTCTTGTTAAATGCAGCAAAGTGACAAAATTTCAGAATTCCTGAAGCTCAATCAGCTCCCAGAAGATAAAAATATTGATACTGTCAACTACAGATTGGCACCTGCCATGGTGCTTGCCACCTTCCTCTACAAGGATTAAATCATGTGCTGCTCCAGCTGTTGACTTCAACACCCTCTGAAAGTAGTTCTGAGTGGTAAGCAGAAATGAAGCGTTCTATGCTTGCAGTGGAGGACGGGGAGGGCAGCAAACTTGCAGGACAGGTCTTCAGAAAGATATATTCTCAGGAGCTGATTTTATGAGCCCAATTCTTATATCTCCTCATATCTAGAAAGCACTAAAATCCTTCATGGTGATGAGTGTTTTCTCATGACTCTCAGAAAGTTTCCCCAAACTAGCAGAAACCTTCTCAGAAAAATATGCACTTGATTGCATGTACTCTCCCTTCACCAAAATCACATGTACACTGACCTTACCCCCACCTCTTTGGAGCACTTTCTCAGAGTTATCTGAGGTGCTGTTTCCTGCGGTTCAGTCCTAATTTAGCCCCCAAATAAAACTTAACTTTCAACTCTCACTTGTACAATTTTTTTAAGTCAATAAGATGCACTCAAATGTCTTCTAAATGGCCATATTATCCTAGAGCCATTCAGATATGAGTCAGCAAGTTCAGATCAGTTACTCAGTCTTGTCAGACTCTTTGCGACCTCATGGACAGCAGCACGCCAGGCTTCCCTGTCCATCACCAACTCTCGGAGCTTGCACAAATTCATGACCATTGAGTTGGTGATGCCATCCAACCATCTCAGCCTCTGTCGTCTGCTTCTTCTGCTTTAATCTTTCCCAGCATCAGTCTCCTTTCCAATGAGTCAGTTCTTCATATCAGGTGGCCCAAGTATTGAAGTTTCAGCTTCAGCATCAGTCCTTCCAATGAATATTCAGGACTAATCTCCTTTAGGATTGACTGGCTGGATCTCCTTGCAGGCCGAGGAACTCTCAAGACTCTTCTCCAACAGTAGAGATTAAAAGCATCACTTCTTTGGCACTCCATAAACCATAGCTTTGACTAAACAGACGTTTGTTGGCAAAGTAATGTCTCTGCTTTTAATATGCTGTCTAGGTTGGCCATAAATTTTCTTCCAAGGAGCAAGGGTCATTTAATTTCATAGCTAGAGTCACCATCTGCAGTGATTTTAGAGCCCCCCCAAATAAAGTCTCTCACTGTTTCCAAGGTTTCCCAATCTATTTGCCATGAAGTGATGGGATCGGATGCCATGATCTTCGTTTTCTGAATGTTGTTTTAAGCCAACTTTTTCACTCTCCTCTTTCACTTTCATCAAGAGGATCTTTAGTTCTTCTTCACTTTCTGCCATAAGGGTAGTGTCATCCGTATCTGAGGTTATTGATATTTCTCCCAGCAATCTTGATTCCACTTGTGTTTCATCCACCCCAGCATTTCTCATGATGTACTCTGCATATAAGTTAAATAAGCAGGGTGACAATATACAGCCTTGACGTACTCCTTTCCCAATTTAGAACCAGTCTTGTTCCGTGTCCAGTTCTAATTGTTTCTTCTTGACCTGCATACAGATTTCTCAAGAGGCAGGTCAGGTGTTCTGGTATTCCCATCTCTTGAAGAATTTTCCACAGTTTATTGTGATTTACACAGTCAAAGGCTTTGGCGTAGCCAATAAAGCAGATATTTTTCTGGAACCCTCTTGCTTTTTTGATGATCCAATGGATGTTGGCAATTTGATCTCTGGTTCTTCTGACTTTTGCCTTTTCAGAATCCAGCTTGAACAATTGGAAATTCATGGTTAGCATACTGTTGAAGCCTGGCTTGAAGAATTTTGAGCATTACTTTGCTAGCATGTGAGATGAGTGCAATTGTACTCTTTGGCATCGCATTTCTCTGGGATTGGGATGAAAACTGACCTTTTCCAGTCCTGTGGCCACTGCTGAGTTTCCCAAATTTGCTGGCATATTGAGTGCAGCACTTTAACAGCATCATCATTTAATATTTGAAATAGCTCAACTGGAATTCCATCACCTCCATCAGCTTTGTTCGGAGTGATGTTTCCTAAGGCCTACTTGATGTCCTCTAAATGGCCTCTCAATGTCCACATTATTCTAGAGCCATTCAGATATGAGTCAGCAAGTAGCTGGACACATTATATAATTGTTCTTGAAATCCATGTACTGAAGCTGTAGTCAGTTTTCTGTATTGTATTATGATTAGCTATGAGCAAAACAGTCTGTACAGGGTCATGACTCGGGGAAAGAAGATGGATATTCTAAATTAGGTGGTCAAGCACGAGTTTTACTTCCGGTTCCACAACAAAGCTTCTTTCTTGCCAACAGAACCAGGGATTGTGTCCTATCCACTGAGAAACACTTTCATCCGTATACTATCTCTTATTCCACTTCCTAGCATAAACTCAATTCCTTTTAGTGAACAGATATCCATCTCAAACAGAGCAACCGAACTAATGTTACTTTGGTATGGGTCAGTAGCTGCAACTTTCAGAGTCGCAGCATGTATGGAAGGGAGTATCTTAACACTTATATAAAAGAAGGCATCTTAAGCTTATGATCGCGTGCCCTTGCTGGTAAGTGACTATCATTTTCCAGTGACTGCAGGCAAACTTCTTTACAGGGAAATGAGATAATATCAGAAAGTTTTGACATGCAAGTTTCTGGAGAAGGCAATGGCATCCCACTCCAGTACTCTTGCCTGGAAAATCCCATGGACGGAGGAGCCTGATCGGCTGCAGTCCTTGGGAAAGTTATTAATATTTATGTTGTTATTCAAAGACAGTAGCAGATACTGCCCTGGGGATACAGCAAGTGATGTTGAAGACATCAGAGAATTTTCAGTAGTGTTTTTATTCTTGAAAACAGTTAATACCAGCTTGGAGAAAGAATTGACATGGACGTTAAGATTAGCTAAACTAGGACTTCCCTGATGGTACATTAATATGAACCCACCTGCCACAGCAGGGGACGTGGATTCCACACCTGCCTGGTCCGGGAAGATTTCTACATGCCTCGGGGCAAGTAGGCCAGTGTGCCACAACAATTGCGCCTCTGCTCTTCAACAAGAGAAGTTCCTGCTTGCTGAAACTAGAGAAAGCCAGAGCACAGCAAGGAAGACCCAGTGCAACCAAAATAAATGAATAAAAAAACCTTAATTAACTTCATTTTTTAAAAGTAGCCCAAACTAGTAAATGTGAACAAGAATTTGGAGTATCATGTTTATTCATGGTTCTAGTAAATTTTCATTATGCAAAATACAGTGTCAGGCACTGTTTTAGGTGTATGGAAACCACAACACATGAAAACCTATTCTTTTTTCATCCAGCTTACATTCTTCAGTGAACACAGAAAGGAAACATGAGAAAAGAAAAAGGGTGTCATTTTATAGTAAGTTTTAATGTTATATTAGAAAGTTCAAAGACTCATCTACATATCATCTAACTCAGATATAATTGAGATCTAATGTACAATTAACCCTGAGGCAAAACTGCTCTCCAGATGTGAAACCAAAGGTTTCATGCTTCGAAAATGTAATACTGAAACAGGCAAAGGACAGACATTTCCATTACAAAAGGGGGGAGTGGGAAATACAGGAATGAGGGGTGAGTGTTGTGTGAACCATTGTTGTGGTTGTGGAAGAAGTAAACTTTGGAATCACTTTTTAAAACAAGACAGCCTGGTTTTTCTGATTGTGAGAGAAAGTAAGGTGGGAGTAAGGTTTTGACACCAAGATTTTTGGTGTTGGGAGGTAGAAGGACAGAAGTTCCATCAACGATGTTGGGTGTTCTGTAGTGGTAATAATTCTTATTGAGTTATCTGCAATTTCCTTTTGAGGGTATATTTCAGAAAACAAAAGAATGGAGTTATTTAGCAGGTAGCCAGATACACAGGTCTGGAAGTATGAGGAGGATCTCTGGATGGACACATCTACAAAATTTGGTGGACAGTCTGGACCAGGGGGAGGTTCTATTAATATTAGTAAGAGGAATCTTGAACATGGTGATAATGACAATAGTAAATCAGAGAGCAGAGTGGGTGCCACAAGTACATCTATTGCTTGGGTACAAAAAATTAGGTATAAAATAAACTACAAGGATATACTGTACAGCACGGAGGATATAGCCAATATTTCATAATAACTATAAATGGAGTATAATCTTTAAATGTATGACTCACTATACTGTACACCTGTAGCTTTTATAATAAAAATGTTAAAAAAAATTTTAATAAACTAAGGTGTACAAGTCGTTACAAAGATAAGCCCCAATTTAAGGCCATAAAATATACTTTTAATTTTTGTAAATAAAAATACAGAGAGTTCCCTGGTGGCCTAGTGGTTAGGATTCTGAGCTTTCACTGCTGCAACAAAATACAAAAACATTCAAATGGCAAAAATGACTTGTATAAAACAACAACAACAACAACAAAATTCTATTTTAGGTATCCATAAAACATTGGGCAATATTTTGTAGCAGGCAATTTTTGTGAAAACTATCCAAATGGTATACAATAATTCGTGAAAAATTCATTTTGATTTCAAAATTTCCCTATAACCGGCCAGAATTAAGGTGGCCTGATAATTTAAAATGTTTCCAAAACACTCTGACTATAGAATACTTACCATTATAATACTTATTACTTTATCACATACTTTTATCAGTCGCATTTCACTGAATTTTTTAAAAAACTTATGTGGAACCTTTCCATTACAATCAAACGAATATTGATTGAAATAACTATGTTTTCTGTCTTTCTATCAGTTATGTTATTTATATCACCTTAAATTAAAATTTTATTTTTAAATAAGCAAAACTTGCATTGACGTTCAGGGGAAAGAAAAAACATACTGTAATAGAATCGGTCATTTCGCATTTCAGCATAATAAATGAAATTTGTTTAGAGAGGATATGAAGAGAATTAATTTACCAGCTAGGGCAAAGAGAGAGAAGTGATCTCCCAGTACAGTTGAAAAAGAATCAAAATGCTGCTTCTGTGGTAATCCATCAACTGGTGAGTGTGCTCTCAATCTCAAGAGTCAATGGATTCAGGAAAAATAAGCTATAACCATGAACACATATAGACTGAGTAAAATTTCACAGTATATTTATGTGGCATTTATATTAATTTACATGGCACTCTGTAAAATGCAACAAGATAAGGATATAACTAATACAAAGAATAAATACAATAAGAGAATTGAGAGGAGAGCTACAAAAATATTTCATATAACATTTTTTAAATAAATGGCACATACAAGTTCAAAATACGAAGCCTGGAATTTTGGTGTAAGTGCTCAGTGTTGTATTATTTTTATTGATCCTTCCAAGGCCAAAGTTAACACCTCAATGTCAAAGTCAGCCAAATGAGGCTCAGGAACCTTTAGCAAGTTTCCCAGGTTATGTCCCACTGGCAAATCCACACCAAGTCCTCGGTAACCAGCAGCCCCCTCCTCAATGCAGATAAGTCCTTGCGGGCTGACCCAGGTCAGGAATTATGAGAAGCCCCATTTATTTCTGAAATGCATGCACATAGGTATAGAGGGGTCTGAGGATATCAGGGGGAGCTAAAGTTTCCTGACACCAGGATCTCACTTGTAGAGGGAGCTGCATGGGAATGAACAGCTCCTCTCTTCACATCTTTCAGTGGACCAGAGGCAGGGCAGCTCCTAAACTCCATTTTACATAAAAGGAAAAGGGCTTGGGGAAGAGTGTTTGCCTGTGGGTCCTTGATCAGGGATACAGAATTTAAACCCAGGTAGCCTGGATGAGGACTTGAGGAGTCTGACCACTGGCCTCCATTCCCTCCCAACCAGGCTTTGGGACTCAAAGCAAAGACCAGTCCATCCTGATGAAACCTTGTCCCCATCTCCAATCCACCAACTTCTATAGTGATAGAACAAAGAAAAAGCATAAGCGCTATAAAGCAAGGTTTTATTGTATTCCTAAGTGACTAAAATCAAGAATGTGATAAAGAATATGTTAACAGTGCAGGTAAAATTTAAAAGCATATGTCTAAGTATCCACTGCACTGTGAACACTGAAAAAAAAAAACAAACCACACAACTTTTGTTAGAAAATTCTGCCAGTATTGAAAATTTACTCCATAAAGCAAAATCACTCACAATATTAAAAAATGAGTGAAATTCCAATACACATCTTTGTGGTTTCATTGTCCTGTTTGTTAAAGGAAAATAGCCAAAGGCCAACAAAGAAAAAGATTTAAGCAGACATTTAAACAAAGATACATAGATAGGAAATGAACATCTGAAAAACTGCTCATCATGAATCCTTACAGAAACTCAAAACAAAAAAAGTAATATACCTCTTTTTAAAAAAAAGCTAAAATTAAAGCAACAATAAACCAAATATTCAGAAAATGGGAGAGGTGGAATTCTCAATATATTGCTGGTAAGATGCAAAAGGCACAATCATTTTAGATCACAATGTTAGCTTCTTCAAAAGTAAAACTGTTGTGGGACTTCCTTGGTGGTCTGGTGTTTAAGAATCCTCCTTCCAATGCAGGGGTTAGGGTTAAAGCCCTGGTCAGGGAAATAAGATTCCACATGTGGCAGGGCAACTAAGCCCTTGGCCTGCAATAAAAATCCACTGCAGCCAACAAGAATAAAACAGCCATGGCTCATACACTGCATTCTAAGTTACTGACAAAAGATAAATACATGTTCATACAAAGAACTAACGCAATTTTTAAACTAGCTTTATTTTCAGAAGTCAAATTCTAGAAACAAGTCAAATACCCATAAAGAGAATGGATAAACTAACCGTGGCATATTGAAAAATGTCATACTTTTGTCAGTCAAAAAACAAATAGCACTATACATCACTGATGAGTCTCAAAGTAATTACGATATATAAAGGAAAGAAAAATATGGTAAATAGCATATGATTCCAATAATATCAATTCAAGAAAATGCAAGGTATCTATTTTAAGGAAAGTAAATCAATGGTTATTTGGAAAGGTGGGAAAGGCAAGGAGATTATAGAACAAATGAGGTAAACACACCATGACAGATATGGTCACTATCAGGACTATGGTGATAGTCTCAGAGGTTCACACCTGTGTCAAAACTTGTCAAGTTGTATTTTACTTTAAATACACTCGGTTTAGCAAATGTAAATTATACACTGTGTGTGTGTGTTTGTAGCTCAGTCATATGTGACCCAGACGATAGCCCGCGGGGTTCCTGTGTCTATGGAATTTTCCAGGCAAGAATACTCTAGTGGGTTACCATTTCCTCCTCCAGGGGATCTTCCCAACCCAGGGATTTAACCCTGGTCTCCTGTATTTCCTACACTGCATGCAGATTCTTTACCGCTGAACCATCGGGAAAGCCACAGATATTGCACCTTAGTAATAAGGTCTGTCTAGTCAAGGCTATGGTTTTTCCTGTGGTCATGTATGGATGTGAGAGTTGGACTGTGAAGAAGGCTGAGAGCAGAAGAATTGATGCTTTTGAACTGTGG
>SJYF01000879.1:1811847-1835408 GCA_006410515.1 Procapra przewalskii
GACTCTTGAGAGTCCCTTGGACTGCAGGAGATCCAACCAGTCCATTCTGAAGGAGATCAGCCCTGGGATTTCTTTGGAAGGAATGATGCTAAAGCTGAAACACCAGTACTTTGGCCACCTCATGCGAAGACTTGACTCACTGGAAAAGACTTTGATACTGGGAAGGATTGGGGGCAGGAGAAGGGGACGACAGAGGATGAGATGGCTGGATGGCATCACTGATTCGATCAACGTGAGTCTAAGTGAACTCCGGGAGATGGTGATGGACAGGGAGGCCCGGCATGCTGTGATTCATGGGGTCGCAAAGAGTCAGACACGACTGAGCGACTGAACTGAACTGAAAGCTTTAAAACATAGCTCAACTTAAAGATCTCTATGGCCCAGTCTTTTTGACAGACAGCTATGGCAACCATACACTCCATCATGCCCTGGGGGGGTGGGGGTGATTGTCAAACTTGCATCAGTGCCAACAAACATGGTGAGTAATAGAGAACATTTCCACTGAAAGTCAACAGGAATGCTGTCTGGGTCACAAGAGCCACAGCCAGGGACTGCTGCTGCTGTTGCTAAGTCACTTCAGTCATGTCTGACTCTATGCGACCCCTTAGATGGAAGCCCACCAGGCTCCCCTCTTCCTGTCCAGGCAAGAACGCTGGAGTGGGTTGCCATTTCCTACTCCAATGCATGAAAAGTGAAAAGTGAAAGCGAAGTCGCTCAGTCGTGTCCAACTCTTAGTGACCCCATGGACTGCAGCCTACCAGGCTCCTCCATCCACAGGATTGGATTCCAGGCAAGAGTATTGGAGTGGGTTGTCATTGCCTTCTCTGACAGCCAGGGACTAGACCCCCTTTTAATTTTCTTCCAATCCATGTGGTAATGGCCTTGAGATGAACAATACAGAGGGACTATCACTTTTACATGGACATTTGTGGATGCACATTTAGAAGCAGCACATTACACTAGCTGGCTGCAGTTCTCCTCTCCCTACAAAGCAGTGTTTCTGCACCAGTTATGGACCCAGTGGTATTACAACCAGTTACAATAATCAGAGAACATGGCTCTCTGCAGACCTGGGGAAGATTTCCCTTCACAGTGCTGAAACACCCTGGGATCTCTCCGTTTAGTAACGAAAAAAATTAATGTTATGCTCAGAAGCACTTGAGATTCTCACATCTGCCTGCTTCTCAGTGTCACCAGGCAGACTCCTAGAACAAAGCCTTCAGGCTTCAAGTGAAAACCAGAAATCCCTGTAATCTTTTCTAGGAAGCTGCAGTTGCAAGGCAGACCTGGTCATAACTGGCAAGCTATTATCAACATACTGTCCCCCCTCAGACAGAAACTTTGAGAGCCCTAAAAACTGTTCTCCCCTTTATGCTTACACAGCACAAATCTGTGAACTACCTGCACGGTAAATAGAATGTCCAAGATGAAAGAGGACTTAAGAGCTTAGAAGGTCTCAAGTATTTTATGAGGCAAAGCAACCAATAGAAAGTATTTATTCATCATTTGGAAGCTGGAAAACCTTATTACTAGTATCACATGAGATCAACACATCCCTACTGCTATTCTCGGCAAGCTGCCAGCTGAACTTCTCATAGTTTCTGGGCTGACACTGACCAGGTCCATGTCCAAGATAGTCATGGAGGAGTGAAAGTTGGCACCGAAGGCCTCAAGTGACTCCTAACTTGGCTAAAATATGGGAGGACACAGTAAGTCTCCCTGAGCACACTGGGTGGACCTGCCAAGTGCTAGATGTGAAATGGCTTTGACCACAGAGATGGGAGTGACATATATGCAGGCAGAACCCTGGAAAAGTTAGAGACTGAAACATAGCAACACATTTCCCACAAAATCATGAGGAATCATTCCTCATGATTATTAATAGCTATGCAGATGTCTGGGAGCTAATTCAGACAGATGAATCCTCAGCTTCCTTTGGTATCCTTACACTGAACAAGAAAACCGCACATTCCTTAAACATCTAAGGCCTTTCTCTAGTGTGAACTCTCTGATGTTGAGAAAGGGTAGATTTTCGCATAAAAAATTTCCCACATTCTCTACACTCATAAGGTCTTTCGCCAGTGTGACCTCTTCGGTGTTGACTAAACTGGGAACTGTCTCTAAAGGATTTTCCACATTCACTGCACATGTAAGGCCTTTCTCCTGTGTGAACTCTCTGATGGTAACGGAGTTTGGAGCTAGAGATAAAAGATTTCCCACATTCACTGCACTCATAAGGCCTATCTCCTGCATGAACTCTCTGATGATAACGAAGGGTAGAACTGGAGGTAAAAGATTTCCCACATTTGCTGCATTCATAAGGTCTTTTGCCTGCATGAACTCTCTGATGATAAGAAAGGGTGGCACTACTAGTAAAAGATTTCCCACATTCACTGCACACATAAGGTCTCTCTCCTGTGTGAACTCTCTGGTGTCGAATCAGTATAGAGCTATTGGTAAAGGATTTCCCACATTCATTGCACTGATAAGGCTTTTCTCCCCTGTGAACTCTCTGATGATAACCAAGGCCAGAGATAGAGGTGAAAGATTTCCCACATGCATTACACTCATAAGATCGTTCTCTATTATGAATTTTCTGGTGTGTTGAGAGGGAAGATTTTTGGCTAAAAGATTTGCCACATTCAGCACATTCATAAGGTCTTTCTCCAGTGTGAGCTCTCTGGTGTTTATTGAATTGTGATCTATCCTTAAAGGATTTCCCACATTCATTGCACTCATAAGGCCTTTCTCCAGTGTGCACTCTGTGATGATAACGGAGGCTGGCACTAAAAGTAAAAGATTTCCCACACTCACTGCACTCATAAGGTCTTTCTCCTGTGTGAACTCTCTGATGATAACGGAGGGTAGAACTAGAGGTAAAAGATTTCCCACATTCACTGCACTCATAAGGCCTTTTTCCTGCATGAACTCTCTGATGATAACATAGTGTGGAGCTGGAGGTAAATGATTTCCCACACTCACTGCACACATAAGGCTTTTCTCCTGTATGAACTCTCTGGTGTTGAATGAGTGTCCATCTATTGTTAAAAGATTTCCCGCATTCACTACACTTGTAAGGCCTTTCTCCTGTGTGAACTCTCTGGTGTAAAAGCAGGTTATTCCTTCGGATAAAAGATTTCCCACATTCACTACACTCATAAGGCCTTTCTCCAGAATGAACCCTCTGATGATAATGGAGGTCAGACTTAGAGATAAAAGATTTCCCACATTCATTGCACTCATAAGGCCTTTCTCCTGTATGAATTCTCTGATGATAACGGAGGGCAGAGCTAGTAGTAAAAGATCGCCCACATTCATCACACCCATAAGGCCTTTCCCCTAGGTGACCTCGCTCATGATACTGGAGGGTGGAGCTACAGGAAAAAGATTTCCCACATTTATTGCACACATAAGGCTTTTCTCCTGTGTGAATTCTCCGGTGTCGAATGAGCGTCCACCTATTGTTAAAAGACTTCCCACATTCAGTGCACTCATACGGTCTTTCTCCAGTATGGACTCTGTGATGATAACGAAGGCTAGAGCTAAAAGTAAAAGATTTCCCACATTCACTACACTCATAAGGCCTTTCTCCTGAGTGAACCCTTAAATGTATAATTAGGTTATTTTTTCGGGTAAAGGATTTCCCACATTCACTACACTCATAAGGCCTTTCTCCAGTGTGAACTCTGTGATGATAACGGAGAGCAGTACGAGTGATAAAAGATTTCCCACATTCACTGCACTCATGAGGCCTTTCTCCAGAATGAACTCTCTGATGATAACGGAGGTCAGAGCTAGAGATAAAAGATTTTCCACAATCACTGCATATGTAAGGTCGTTCTCCAGTGTGGGATCTCTGATGATAACAGAGTGCAGACATTGAAGTAAAAGATTTCACACAGTCACTACACTTATAAGGCCTTTCTCCAGCTTGAACTCTCCTGTGTGGAATGAATACTGAGCTATGGCTAAAAGATTTCAAACATTCACTGCACAGATAACTCTTTTCTCCATTGCACCATGGGTGGGGAGAAATGAGAACAGATTTGTGACTTAACGATTTCCCACATTTGCTGCACTTGTATTGCCTTGCCCCAGTATGAATTCTTCGATGTTTATAGAGAATTGAGCTTTGCCTAAAGGATTTCCCACAGTCACCACACACATGAAGGTTTTTTCCAGCGTGCACTCGCTGGTGTACAACAAATGAGGATTTGTACCTGAATGCTTTCCCACATTCACTGCACACAAAACAAGGTATTCCAGTATGGACACCCTGATTCTGAACAAGTGTGTGTTTGGGGCTGAGAGCTTTCTTGCATTCTCCTGAAGTGTGATGACTTCTGCTCTGTAAAGTTGACTCACACTGGGTGACTGTATTTGGCTTCTCCACAGTATGAGTGGTCTGTTGCTGCAGGTGTCCCATAATGGTCGGGAAGTCCTTTTCAAATTCCCTGCAGGTAAATGGCTTCTGTAACACAAGGAATCTGCAGCTCTTGAAAAACTTGGCCTCATCCACACTACTTCTGAGGGTTTTCTCTCCCATGTGTTCCTGGTGCTGCTGAAAATTTGCACTAAAACAAAACTGTTTCACGCATGCTCCACACCTCAACAGTTTCTGGGTGTGTTGTGTTTCCTGGTGCTCAGCCAAGTGGAAAACTTTTTTCAAGACTGGACCACAAGTCTCACAGGGGTGGATCTTCTGGGAAGACAAAGCTGCCTTTGGAGTCCTAGCCTGTGACACTTTTAGAGAAGTGATCTGTTCAGAAGGTGTCTCTGCATTCTCTGTTCCACAGCAGCAACCTGAACAGAAAGAAATGCAGGTCAAGTACATATTGACTATAGAGAAGGGTCCAGTTCAGCACTAATGTGTACCTATCTAATCCAGGTATGAGTCTATGAGATGCTTTTCAAGAAACAGAACTTGGAATTCAGTTGGAAGAACAACCAACTGCTGTGCATTACTGAGCCTCAAGGTCACACAATAGTGGAGACCTCATCAGGAGAAAAAAAACAAAAACAGGGTAGGACACAAGGAAGAGAGGCAGGGTCTATGACTCACTTCTCTTCCAGTAGCTTCCTGTAGGACTTTCCTGCTGAGACTGGGTAGAAAAGGTCATCTAAGCTCATTAAAATCCCACAGCAACATCAGCTGCTATTCGAAGTCAATTCAGGGAAATGTGAACATATCATAGCACAATCAATGCTGGTGAGTACTACAGAAAGGGTAGTGAGAGAAATAGGAGAGATATGGAGTCCAGAGAGGAGGGAAGTCCAGAGATATGGAGTCCAAATAATAAGTCCAGATTATCCCTGGGCTAAAGTCACAGTAGGAATGATAAGCAGTACAACTGACAAGTCAGTCAAGTGTTAACAGTGGAAAAGAAAAGATAGAAGTAGTATGGCCTTGCACTGGAAATGGCACCTAAACCCTGGTTGAACAAAGACAGGTTCCTGCTATGATCTGAACACAGCCTGATATCATACTCTCCTCAGCTGCCATTCACCAGGACCAGCCCCCCTCTGAGCCCACCTCACCATGACTGGAGTCATGTCAATCCTGGAACATCTATAAGCACTAGTTAAGCAACTACATAGGACACGCAGGATAAAAATCCTAACGGAAAAACAGGACAGATGAACAGCTTGTACCGTCACGAAACAACTCAGCACATAACAGATGAAGAGAAAAGATCCAGGAGAGTGATGTCAGCAAAACAGCAGAGGACACGAGCCTTCACCACCAACAAAAAATACACAAAAGCAAACAAAATTTGCCCTTGGAAGACTCAGGAACCCAATTAAGATACCGCAGCAACACAGAGGAAACTGAAAAAGAACAACATGAAAACGATCACTGAGGATATTACCTTAACAGACACGTGGCGATGAACAGGAAATAAGATGAAGGGTGGGAACTAAGTGCATCAGCCAAATGTGGCTGTTGTCACATTTCCAATGGCCTGCACTGCAAAGGATCCCAGTAGCTTTTACCTTAGAGAACCTCAACAGGCCCTGCCACAATTGCAGACCCCACAGTTTGCAGAGCAGAGGAAGGCAAGTGTTTACAGGTGTGAACCTCAGCTCCTGCTCTGCAGAGGGCACTGGAAGATCTCACACTAAGGTAACTAATAGCCACCACCAGAAGGCACTGGCAAGAGAATAATATGCTGAATCATCCCTCTCCCCACAAAAGTAGTTATTGCTCTATTTCAGAACCACAGCTGCCATCCCCATAACTCCTGCACACACCCCAAACCTTTGAGCCCCGCCTGAACCACAGATGTTCATATTCTATAACCTGACTCCACGTCTGTCACCGGAATGTCTGAATGTCTCAGGTGCCAGATTCATGGCCACTATGGGTGAGCTAGTTCTTCAGACCCCAGAGACACTGTCTCTCTGTGTGTACCCATACTCTGGTTAAGGCTCCACCACTGCTCAGTGTGCCACTGCATCTCACAAAGCAAAGTCAACACTGAGACAGACTATTCAGTAACTGGGACCCTAGAAGTGCTACTGCCTTGCATCTATTCATATCCTAGAGTCCAAATCTATATCTGCTCCACAGAATCCACACATCAGACACCAATGCCATCACCACTATGATGCATTCCCCCTCTAAGAGCCAAACTCCACATTAAGAGGGACCCCCTCAGTCAAAATATATCCCATGGGAGAAAGAAATCAAGAGAGCCCTAGCAGTCTTCTCTATTACTGTGGACACCCATGGCTTTAGCTACTGAGGACCCTGCAGTCTGTGCTGACACTGACCTCAGGTGACAGAGCTGCAAACACAAAGCCACTGGGCTTTGTTGTGGGTGCAGCAGCCACCGTCCGTCAAGCTAGCACATTCACACCCACACAGAGGTGAGGATCTTGCCCACCAAAACCTTACGTAAAGCCTGAAAGAAAGGACTGCTCCATGAAATGTACTAACCAACATGAGGCTTCAGGAAACAGAAACACAATAATCAGTTGCCCCAAAGAAATGGAGCTCTACAAGCTGTCAAACAAAAAATTTATAATAATTATTTTTTTAACCTTTAAAAAATTTATTTTTTAATTGAAGGATAACTGCTTTACAGAGTTTTGTTGTTTTCTGTCTAACCTCAACATGAATAAGCCATAGGTATGCATATGTTCCCTGGCTCTTGAATTTTCCCCCTCNNCACCTCCCTCCCCATCCCACCCCTCTAGGTTGATACAGAGCCCCTGTTTGAGTTCCCTGAGACATACAGAAAATTCCCATTGGCTACCTATTTTACATACGGGAATGTAAGTTTCCATGTTACTCTCTCCATACATCTTACCCTCTCCTCCCTTCTCCCTGTGTCCATAAGTCTGTTCTCTGTCTGTTTCTCTACTGCTGCCCTGAAAATAAATTCTTCAGTACCATCTTTCTAGATTCCATATATATGTGTTCAGTTCAGTCGCTCAGTCATGTCCGACTCTTTGTGACCCCATGAATCGCAGCATGCCAGGCCTCCCTATCCATCACCAACTCCCGGAGTTCACTCAGACTCACGTCCATCGAGTCAGTGATGCCATCCAGTCATCTCATCCTCTGTGGTCCCCTTCTCCTCCTGCCCCCAACCCCTACCAGCATCAAAGTCTTTTCCAATGAGTCAACTGTTCGCATGAGGTGGCCAAAGTACTGGCATTTCAGCTTTAGCATCATTCCTTCCAAAGAAATCCCAGGGCTGATCTCCTTCAGAATGGACTGGTTGGATCTGTTAGTATACAATATTTATCTTTCTCTTTCTGACTTATCTTACTCTTTATAACAGGCTCTATGTTCATCTACCTCATTAGAAATGACTCAAATGCATTCTTTTTTATGTCTGGGTAACAGTCCATTGTCTATATGTATCACAACTTCTTTATCCATGCATTTGTGGATGGACATCTAGATTGCTTCCATGTTCTAGCTATTGTAAATAGTGCTGCATGAACATTGGGGTAGATGTGTACTTTTCAATTTTAGTTTCCTCAGGGTAAATGCCTAAGAGTGGGATTGCTGTGTTATATGGTAGTTTTATTCCTAGTTTTTTAAGAAATCTCCATACCATCTTCCATAGTGGCTATATCAATTTACATTCCCACCAACAGTGCAAGAGGGTTCCCTTTTCTCCACACCCTCTCCAGCATTTACTGTTTGTAGACTTTTCGATGGTGGCCATTCTGACCAGTGTGAGGTGATATCTCACTGTAGTTCTGATTTGCATTTCTCTATTAATGAGTGATGTTGAGCATCTTTTCATGTGTTTATTAGCCATCTGTATGTCTTCTTTAGAGAAATGTCTGTTTAGGTCTTTTTTCCCACTTTTTCATTGGTTTGTTTTTCTGGTATTCAATTGTATGAGCTGCCTGCATATTTTGGAAATTAATCTTTTGTCAGTTGTTTCATTTGCTATTATTTTCTTCCACTCTGAGGACTGTCTTTTCACCTTGTTTATAGTCTCCTTTGCTATGCAAAAGCTTTTAAGTTTAATTAGGTCCCACTTGCTTACTTTTGTTTTTATTACCATTATTCTAGGAGGTGGATTATAGAGGATCGAGCTTTGATTTATGTCATTGAGTGTTATGTTTTCCTCTAAGAGTTTTATATTTTCTGGTCTTACATTTAGGTCTTCAATCCATTTTGAGTTTATCTTTATGTATGGTGTTAGGAAGCGTTCTACTTTCATTCTTTTACATGTAGCTGTCCAGTTTTCCCAGCACTACTTATTGAAGAGACTGTCTTTGCCCCCATTGTATATTCTTGCATCCTTTGCCAAAATTAAGGTACTGATAAGTGCATGGGTTTATTTCTGGGCTTTCTATCTTTTTCCATTGGTTTATATTTCTGTTTTTGTGCCAGTACCATACCGTCTTGATGACTGCAGCTTTGTAGTATTATCTGACCAGGCCACAAAAGCATGTAGGCTTTTAGTTCCCCAAGCAAGGATGAAACCCATGCCCCCAGCAATGAAAGCACAGAGTCTTAACTACTGGCCTGCCAGGGAAGTCTCTCACAATAATTGTTTGTGTTTTAAAAAATTTTTTTATTGGCATATAGAGTATAGCTGATTAACAATGTTGTGACAGTTTCAGGTGGAGAGCAAAGGGACTCAGCCATCCATATACAATGTATCTATTCTTCCCTAAGCTCCCTCTCATTCAGGCTGCCACATAACACTGAGAAAATTTCCCTATGCTCTACAATAGGCCCTGTGGTTATCCATTTTAAATATAGCATTGTATACAAGTAGCAGAGAAGGCAATGGCACCCCACTCCAGTACTCTTGCCTGGAAAATCCCATGGATGGAGGAGCCTGGTAGGCTGCAGTCCATATAGGGTCGCTAAGAGTCAGAAACGACTGAGTGACTTCACTTTCACTTTTCACTTTCATGCACTGGAGAAGGAAATGGCAATCCACTCCAGCGTTCTTGCTTGGAGAATCCCAGGGACGGGGGAGCCTGGTGGGCTGCCATCTACGGGGTCTCACAGAGTCGGACAAGACTGAAGTAATTTAGCAGCAGCATACAAGTAGATCCCAAATTTCGTAGCTATCGCTTTGCCCCATTTTCCCCACCCAGGAACCATAAGTTCATTCTCTAAGTCTCACAATAATTGTTTTAATGAAGCTTAGTAAGTTACGAGAAAACACAGAGAGACAATTCAACAAAATAAGGAAAATGATATACAAGCAAAATAAGGTTTTAAACAGAGATTCAGAAAAATATGAAAAAGAACCAAACAGAAATTATGGTGAAGAGTATGATGAATGAAATGTACAGCATTAATAGCTAATTTGATCAATCAAAAAATGATTATGAAATGGAAAGTAGGTCTTTGAACTTATCCAGTCAAAGGAGAAAAAAGATAAAATGACTAAAAAGAGTAAAGAAGTCTACATGAATTATGGGACATTGTTAAGCAAAATAATACTTGCATAATGGAGAATTCTGAAAGGGATGGGAATACCAGACCACCTGACTTGCCTCTTGAGACACCTATATGCAGGTCAGGAAGCAACAGTTAAAACTGGACATGGAACAACAGACTGATTCCAAATAGGAAAAGGAGTATGTCAAGGCTTGAGGCTGTATACTGTCACCGTGCTTATTTAACTTATATGCATAGTACATCATGAGAAAAGCTGGGCTGGAGGACGCACAAGCTGGAATCAAGATTGCCAGGAGAAATATCAATAACCTCAGATATGCAGATGACACCACCTTTATGGCAGAAAGTGAAGAAGAACTAAAGAATCTCTTGATAGAAGTGAAAGAGGAGAGTGAAAAAGTTGGCTTAAAGCTCCACATTCAGAAAATAAAGATCATGGCATTTGGTCCCATTACTTCGTGGCAAATAGATGGGGAAACAGTGGAAGTAGCTGACTTTATTTTTCTGGGCTCCAAAATCACTGCAGATGGTGACTGCAGCCATGAAATTAAAAGATTCTTCCTCCTTGGAAGGAAAGTTATGACCAACCTAGACAGCATATTAAAATGCAGAGACATTACTTTGTCTAAAAGTCTGTCTAGTCAAGGCTGTTTTTTCCAGTGGTCATGTATGGATGTGAGAGTTGGACTATAAAGAAAGCTGAGCGCCGAAGAACTGATGCTTTTGAACTGTGGTGTTGGAGAAGACTCTTGAGAGTCCCTTGGACTGCAAGGAGATCCAACCAGTCCATCCTAAAAAAGATCAGTCCCGGGTGTTCATTGGAAGGACTGATGTTGAAGCTGAAACTCCAATACTTTGGCCATCTGATGTGAACAGCTGACTCATTTGAAAAGACCCTGATGCTGGGAAAGATTGAGAGCAGGAGGAGAAGAGGATGACAGAGGATAAGATGGTTGAATGGCATCACTGACTCAATGAACATGGGTTTGGGTAGACTCCAGGAGTTGGTGATGGACAGGGAGGCCTGGCGTGCTGCAGTTCATGGGTTTGCAAAGAGTCGGACACCACTGAGTGACTGAACTGAACTGAACTGAATGGTAACCTTAGAAGGAAGAGAGCATGAGGAAGGGGCAGAAAGTTTATTTAAAGAAGTAATGAATGAAAACTTTCCAAATCTGGGAAAAGAAATGGACATTCAGGTACATGAGGCTCGTAAGTCCCCAAACAGATTCAATCCACAGAGGACTTCACCAAGACACATTAATATAAAACTCAAAGTCATGACAAATTATTTTGAAAGTTGCAAGAAAAAAAAAAGTCATCACACAAGGGAACCCTCATAAAGATACAAGTGGTTTTCTTAGCTCAAACACTGCAGTCACAGTGAAGTGTGTTCTAAATGCCAAAGGGGAAGGGGCGGGGGCACTGCAAACCAAGAATATTTTACCAGCAATGCTATTCTTCAGTAATAAGAAAGACTCTTAGCCAAATGAAAACTGAGGAAGTTCATCACCACGTGACCTAATCCTATAAGAAATGAGGAAGCCTAACAAAGTCTTCTTCAAGCTGAATAAAAATATGCTAACAGTAACATGAAAACATATTAAAATATAAAACACACTGGTAAAAATAAGTATATAGTCAAATTCAGAACACTCTAATACTGTAAAACTGCCTTACTCAACTCAACCATAAAAGATAAAGAATAACAGTATTAAAAGCAACTATACCAACAATAACTTGTTGATGGTTACACAATAAAAAAGGTGTAAACTGTGACATCAAAAACAAAATATATGCGTGGGGGAAGTATAAGAATAGATATTTTGTATGGGAATGAATTTACAGTATTATCAGCATAAAATAGAATGTTTTAAGATGTTTTATATAAGCCTATGGTAACCACAAGTCAAAAACCTATACACAAAAAACAGGAGAAAAGAATAAACGTATCTTACCATAGGGGTCTTCCCAGGTGATTAATAATCCGCCTGGCAATGCAAAGGACGCAGGTTCGATTCCTGGTCAAGGAACTAAGATCTTGTATGCCTCGGAGCAACTAAGTTCATGCACCACAACTACAGAGCCCCACCACAACAAAAGATCCTGTCCAATGCAACGAAGATCTACATGCTGCAACTAAGACCCAACACAGCTAAATAAATAAATAAATATTTTTAAAAGTCCATTCCCACAGAAAATCATAAAGACAGCAAGAAAGGAAGAAAAAAAACTGAAAAATGGGGGGGGGGGCAATAATAGGTGACAACAGTAGGTCCAATCAAATGATATCAAGTGATTGAACAGAAAAAAAAAAAAACAAGACTCAACTCTATGCTGCCTACAGCAGAGTAACTTTAGCTTTAAGGACACACACACAGGCTGAAGGTAAAGAAATTGTAAGAGATAGTCCACACAAATGGAAATCAGAAGAGAAGAGGGTAAGCTATACTTCAGTGAAACAAAATAGACTTTAAATGAAAAAGAGTCACAAAAGACAAAGGTCATTATATAATAATAAAGGAGTTAGTCATCATGAGGATGTAATAATTATAACCACACATACACATACATATCATACCTTACACATCATAACTTAAAAATTAAGCAAATATGACCAGATCTGAAGGCAGGAAAGACAGCAAGAGAAAACTGGAGGGGGGCGGGGGTGAGGGGAGGGATGCTGCATGGCAGGCAGGATCCTAGTTCTCCAACAAGGGTCCGAACTGTGTTCCCTGCAGTGGAAGTATAGAATCTTAACCACTGGGCCACCAGGGAAGTCTCAGCAACAGGATATTTACCAGTTCAGTTCAGTTCAGTTCAGTCGATCAGTCGTGTCCGACTCTTTGTGACCCCATGAACTGCAGCACACCAGGCCTCCCTGTCCATCACCAACTCCCGGAGTTTACCCAAACTCATGTGCATTGAATTGGTGATGCCATCCAGCCATCTCATCCTCTGTCATCCCATTCTCTTCCTGTCCCCAATCCCTCCCAGCATCAGGGTCATTTCCAAAGAGTCAACTCCTCACATGAGGTGGCCAAAGTATTGGAATTTCAGCTTCTTCTTTTTTTTTTTTAATGTCAAATTTTTTTAATGTTTCAGCTTCAGCATCAGTCCTTCTAATGAACACCCAGGACTGATCTCCTTTAGGATGAACTGGTTGAATCTCCTTGCAGTCCAAGGGACTCTCAAGAGTCTTCTCCAACATCACAGTTCAAAAGCATCAGTTCTTCAGCGCTCAGCCTTCTTCACAGTCCAACTCTCACATCCATACACCACTGGAAAAACCACAGCCTTGACTAGACAGACCTTTGTTGGCAAAGTAATGTCTCTGCATTTTAATATGCTATCTAGATTGGTCATAACTTTCCTTCCAAGATACTTATAGGGAACTGCAATATCCCCCTTTCGACACAGGTGTATATCCAGATAAAGTTATTTGAATTGAATACTTCAGTCCAAATGGATGTAACAGATGTATATAGAACATTCCATCCTATTATAGCAGAATACACTCTCTTCTCAAGTGCATATAGAATAGTCTCTAGGATAGATTATATGTTATGTCAAATAAGTCTTAACAAATTTCAGAAGACTGAAGCCATATGAAGTAACTTTTCCTAACACAATGGATAATACTAGAAACCGGCAATAAGAGGAAAGCTTCAAAATTCAAATATGTGAATATTAAACAATATGCTCCTGCCTAATCAATCAGTAAAAGGAAAAATCAAAAGGAAAATGAAACATACCTTGAGAAAAACAAAAATAGTAACAAAACATATGAAATGTGCAAAGGCAGTTTTAAAAGAAAAGCTTAGAGCAATAAATGCCACCATTAAGAAAAAAGAAAGATCTCAAATAAATAATCAAACTACACCTCCAGGAACTAGAAAAAGAAAAGACCAAAGTTGTCAAAACAAAGGAGACGAAGATAGCAAAAGGGAATTCCTTAGAGATGCTACGGTTAGGATTTCATGCTTGCAGTGCAGGGTGTGCAGGTTCCTTCTCTGGAAGGGGAATTAAGACTAAGGTTCTCACATGCTGCACAGCATGGCCAAATTTAAAATTAAAAAAAAAAAAACAGAGCAGAAATAAATGAAATAGAAACTATAAAGATAATAAAAAGATTAACAATACTAAGAGCTGGTTTTGTTCAAAGATAAGGGCTTCCCTAGTGGCTTAGTGGTAAAGAATTTACCTGTCAATGCAGGAGACATGGGTTCAATCTCTGATCCAGGTAGATCTCACATGCCATGGAACAGCTAAGCCCACGTGCTACAAACTACTAAAGACCTTGTGTCCTAGAGCCTGTGCTCCACAAGATAAGCCACCACAATAAGAAGCCCAAGCACTGCAATTAGAGTGTAGTCCTTACTCTCCACTACTAGAGAAAAGCCCGCACAGTAGCTAAGACCCAGCAGAGCCAAAAATAAATAAATAAATAAAAAGATAAATAAAACTGACAAACCTTTGTCTAGACTTTATCTCATATAAATTAACAGAGAAATAAAACAGGACCAAAGAATCATAAGAGGTTACTAGGAGCTGTTACACACAGCTGTACCTAGAAGAAACAGATATATTCCTGGAAACATACAACCTATCAATTCTTAATCATAAATAGAAAAATTTAATAGACCAACACCAATAAGGAAATTGAATCAGTAAACTTCAACAAGAAAAATAGGCCATGATCAGGTAGAGTTCATTGGTAAATTTTATATTTTAATATCTGAAGTATTCAATATATAAGGCACTCTACAATTCAACAGGAAAAGAACAATCTGTTTAAAAAGTGAGCAAAGGAACTTCCCTGGTGGTCCAATGGTTAAGAATCAGCCTACCAATTATAAGAGATATGGGTTCAATCCTTGGTCCAGGAAGATTCCACAAGCCTTGAGGCAACTAGGCCCACGAGCCGGCAACTAATGAGCCTGTGCTCTAGAGCCCATGAGCCAAAAGAAGAGAAGCCACTTCTGAGAACCTGTGCACTGCAACTAGAGAGTAGCCTCCACTTGCCTGCATGCAGCAACACAGATCCAGTGCAGCCAAAAATAAATAAGTTAATTAAAATTAAGCTAAAAATAGGCTTCCCTGGTAGCTCCAACAGTAAAGAACCTGCCTGCAATGCAGAAGACCTGGTTTTGATCCTTGGGTTGGGAAGATTTCCTGGAGGATATGGCAACCCCCTCCAGTATTCTTGCCTGGAGAATCCCATGGACAGAGGAGCCTGGCAGGCTACAGTCTATAGGATCTCAAAGAGTTGGACACAACTGAGTGACTAAGCATGCACATGAGTTAAAAATACATAAGATTAAAAAATTTCTTTTAAGTGAGCAAAGGACTTGAATAGACATTTTATCAAAGAAGATCTACAAATGGCTAAAAGGTAAATGAAAAAAATATTCCTCCTCACTATCTCACTAACCATCAGGAAAATGTAAATCAAAACCACAATGAGATAACACCTCACATCTGGTAAGATGCAGTAGTAGCTGCTCAGTTGTGTCCGGCTCTTTGTGACCCTATGGACTGTAGCCCGCCAGGCTCCTCTGTCCACGGGATTCCCGACCCTGGGATCAAACTGCACTGCAGGGAGATTCCTTACCATCTGAACTATAGGGAAATCTACCTGATAAGATGGCTACTATCAAAAAAGAGCAGGGGGGAAAAAAAAGAAAATGAAAAAGAGAGCAGAGATAAGAAGTGTTGGTGAAGGCATAGATTTAAAGGAAACAATCTTTGTCCCCTATGGTTGTAATTTTTAAAAACTAAATAAGGGAAAATCATAGAAACAGAGTAAAATGCTAGGAGCTGGGAATATGGAAAATAGGGAGATTGTTAGTCAAAAGGTACAAATGTTCAGTTATAAGATTAATAAGTTCTGAGGATGTAATATAAAGCATGGTGACAATAGTTAACAATGATGCTGGGACTTCCCTCGTGGTCCAGTGGCTAAGACTCTGCCATCCCAAAGCAGGAGGCCTGGGTTCAATCCCTGGTCAGGGAATTAGATCACAAATGACAGAAAGAAAGAGCCTGCATGCTGCAACAAAGATCAAAGATCCTGAGTGCCACAACTAAGACCTGGAACAGCCTAAATAAATATTAACAAAAAATGATGCTGTATAACAACAGTGACAACAACAATAATGTAACTTAATGAGGTGATAGATGTTTAAGTAATTTCACTGTGACAATTATTTCATACTGTATTCATATATCAAGTCAAAACTTTACCACATCAAGATATACAATTTTATATCTGGACAAGGCTGGGGAAAAAAAGAAAAAGCAAATCTAAACACTACCAACCTTGGAGGACACTGAAAAGTAGCTCATGGTTCAGCACAAGCAGGCACAAAGAAATGTTAGCTAAAAAGAAGGGATCAAATGAGTTCCCTAGCAGTCCAGTGACCAGGACTCAAGTTTTCACTGCCAGGGCCCTGATTTAGTCCCTGGTCAGTAAACTAAGATCCCACAAGCTGCACAACTCGCATAAAAAAAGGGACACAGAGTTGAAAAGGATCTAGACACACTGACCTGGACAGAGAGAGGGCAAGTAAGGAAGAATCCATTAAGCTTACTGTAATACCACTGACTTGGAATTTTTTTCCTACCAGCGTTCTGTACAACAGGTACAGGGGTTGGTACTGCAGGGGAAAGAAGAGGGCAGTGCAAACAACCCAGTCCTAGCTAGCTATCACAGCAACTCAGAAAGCTTGGGAAACAAGCAGTGCTCACAGTCCACATGTAGAAGAACAGCTCACCCCCTGGGGAAAGGGGGGTGAGATGGGACAGAGCCTAGTCCAGGTTACTGGGAAGGCTGTGAGAGTCTTACCCAGTGAGGATATAAGTGCATAGTTCTCCAGCATCACATCGAGGTACACGCTTCTCTGGGCCTCAGCAAGGAGTCTCCATTCCTCCCAGGAGAAGTACACAGCCACATCCTCAAAGGTCACACTGCACTTCTATGAGAGACAGAGTAAACTATGAACATTCTAGGATCCCACAATCCATCTCATCACACATCTATCCCACCCTCATCCTCTTCCAAAGCTCTCCACCAAACAGGAATTCCAGACCTAGGTGTCACTGGTGCCCACCTTACCCCTCAGGGTCCCTTTATTCACTCTGTTCAGTCCTCAGCAACGTTGGGATGGACTGCAGAGACATCATCCAAGCTTTCGTCCTGGCCTGTAGGGTCCCATCGATTCTGTCAATCAACTCCCCCGGGGTCTCACAGACACAGCCAAACCTGGGCTCAGGCTTCCCCCTTCAGTCCCCGGTAACAGGAGGCTGGGGCCATGAGCTAGCACTTCCTCTCCATGTACCCATGATTCTGCAGACTGTGCCTCTCTCACACCTTTAGTCCCCACAGCTGCACTCCCACAACTGCACTTGTGTAAAGTTGCTTTCAAGGCCCCTTTCATACCTTTATTGATTCTTGCTTCAATCTGAGCCACTCAGAAGCACATGTGACTACAGATGCCCATGACCTTACTTCCCCTTCTGTGTTGCACGCCCTGTTTCCTCAGCAGCCAAAACCCTTCTCTCCTTCAACCTTCTTTGGAATCCTGGTTCATGTGGTGTCTGTTCTAGACACCACAAATAACTCACATTTGAGTAGGTCTGGGGCAGGATGATGGAGGCTGGGCCCTGCCCACATAAAACATAAGAAACCACATATTTTCCATTATTGAAGTTAAGGAGACCTCCCCACTACACATGAACAGAAAGGCTCCTTGGAAGTCAGCATAGAAAACCTCTTTGGAAAGGGAAGGGGCGTCACCTCAAAGTACGTGATGTCCACTATCCAATAAGCCTTTTCACTGGAATTCATCTTGGCTAAAAGATGCGCTTACACGAAGGAAAATTCTGAGATACACAAATACCGACTCAAAACCAAGCAAAGCAAGATGATTGGCCAAAGGAAACCAGAAATAAATGACCCACAAAAGTGACTCAAACCACCACAGCACGACTCTCCCTGAGTCCGCTGGTGGGTCTATCCAAAAGGTACTGTACATTTTTCTCCTTCTAATAATACTGTTTCACGGCTTCCCCTCTTTGGGTGAACTTTTTTCCCTGCCAAACTGAAGGGCCAGGGCCTTGTCACTGACCACTGGTCTAGTGACTAGGATTCGGTGTTCACACCACGACCAACCCGCCTCAATCCCTGGCCAGGAACCGAAGCCTACCCACCCAGTCACCCCCTTCAGTCCACTGCAGGTAGATCCACCCTAGATCAAGATCACTCTACCACCCTGGTAGCTCAGACAGTAAAGCGTCCGCCTACAATGTGGGAGACCTGGGTTGGAACCCTGGGTCGGGAAGATCCCCTGTAGAAGGAAATAGCAACCCACTCCAGTATTCTCACCTGGAAAATCCCATGGACAGAGGAGCCTCTTAGGCTGCAATCCATGGGTTCGCAAAGAGTCGGACACGACTGAGCGACTTCACTTCACCACATTCCGTTCCCTGCAGACACCAGATCACCAGATCCAGGCCAGTTTTCCTGGGCCTTCTCGCCTATATCCGACCTCTAAGCCTTGGCGCAGGCAGGTTCCTCCGCCGTCACCCTCTCCCACGCTCCATCACACTGTCACACACAGGGCCCCACCCACGCCCGCCCCACCGGCCTGGACCCCAGGGCCGGGCTTCAGGCACGTGAGCAGGCGCCGCGCACTTCGGGCTTTAGTGTCTGGTGGGGTGAGAGTGGTAAGGGCCCAGCGGACCAGCGTTTACCTGGGGCGGATCGCTCAGCGCCGCCGCCGCCGCCATCGGACTCTGTGACCAGAGCAGGACCGCGAGCTGCGGAGAGGAGGCGGGAAGTGGGCACAGCGGGCGCGATTTGGGGCCTAGCGCGGGGGTCCCCTGACGGCGTCGCCGAACTTGAGACCCGCCTCTGTGCGCTGCCTCTTGGACCGTCTTAATTCAGTCGCCTCATTCCCAACCTAGCGCTCCTGAGCGACAACACACGGGCAAGTAATATAAATGGCCGCCAGGAGGAGGACGCCGGAAGTCCCGCCCCAAAGAGAGCCACAGGCACGGAAATGCCTTTATTGGCTCAGCTGGGCACATAACCTTCTGGGTTATATAGTTTCTATTGCCAACGTCCTCTGGATCATGGAAAAAGCAAGAGAGTTCCAGAAAAACATCTCTTTCTGCTTTATTGACTATGCAAAAGCCTTTGACAATGTGAATCACAATAAACTGTGGAAAATTTGAGACAGATGGGAATACCAGACCACCTGACCTGCCTCTTGAGAAATCTGTATGCAGGCCAGGAAGCAGCTGTTAGAACTGGACATGGAACAACAGACTGGTTCCAAATAGGAAAAGGAGTCCGTCAAGGCTGTATATTGTCACCCTGGTTATTTCTCTTATATGCGGAGTACGTCATGAGAAACGCTGAGCTGGAAGAAACACAAGCTGAAATCAAGACTGCCAGGAGAAATATCAATAACCTCAGATATGCAGATGACACCACCCTTATGGCAGAAAGTGAAGAGGAGCTAAAGGGCCTCTTGAGGAAAGTGAAAGAGGAGACTGAAAAAGTTGGCTTAAAGCTCAACATTCAGAAAACGAAAATCATGGCATCCGGTCCCATCACTTCATGGCAAATAGATGGGGTAACAGTGGAAACAGTGTCCGACTTTTTTTTCTTGGGCTCCAAAATCACTGCAGATGGTGATTGCAGCCATGAAATTAAAAGACGCTTACTCTTTGGAAGAAAAGTTAGGACCAACCTAGATAGCATATTCAAAAGCAGAGTCATTACTTTGCTGACTAAGGTCCGTCTAGAAAAGGCTATGGTTTTTCCTGTGGTCATGTATGGATATGAGAGTTGGACTGTGAAGAAGGCAGAGCGCAGAAGAACTGATGTTTTTGAACTGTGGTGTTGGAGAAGACTCTTGAGAGTCCCTTGGACTGCAAGGAGATCCAACCTGTCCACTCTGAAGGAGATCAACCCTGGGATTTCTTTGGAAGGAATGATGCTAAAGCTGAAACTCCAGTACTTTGGCCACCTCATGTGAAGAGTTGACACATTGGAAAAGACTCTAATGCTGGTAGGGGTTGGGGGCAGGAGGAGAAGGGGACGACCAAGGATGAGATGGCTGGATGACATCACGGACTCGATGAGCATGAGTCTGAGTGAACTCCGGGAGATGGTGATGGACAGGGAGGCCTGGCATGTTGTGATTCATGGGGTCACAAAGAGTCGGACACGACTGAGCGACTAAACTGAACTGAGAGGCCCTTGGGAAAGGGTGTTGACAGTATTGACTATCAGAGTGAAAGTGAAGTCGCTCAGTTGTGTCCGACTCTTTGCGACCCCATGGACTGTAGCCTACCAGGCTCCTCCATCCGTGGGATTTTCTAGCAAGAGTACAGGAGTGGGTTGCCGTTTCCTTCTCCAGGAGATCTTCCCAACCCAGGGATCGAACTCAGGTCTCCTGCATTGCAGGCAGACGCTTTACCATCTGAGCCACCAGGGAAGACTCTTGACTATCAAAGCATCAGTTCAGTTCAGTCGCTCAGGGGTGTAGGGGTCTCTGTGACCCCATGGACTGCAGCACACCAGGTTTCTATGTCCATCACCAACTGGAGCTTGCTCAAACTCATGTCCATCCAGTCACTGATGCCATCCAACCAGCTTATCCTCTGTTGTCCCTTGCTCATGCCTTCAATCTTTCCCAGCATTAGGGTCTTTTCCAATGAGCCAATTCTTTGCATCAGGCAGCCAAAATGTTGGAGTTTCAGCGTCAGTGAATATTCCAATGAATATTCAGAACGGATTTCCCTCAGGATTAACTGGTTGGATCTCCTTGCAGTCCAAGGAACTCTTGAAGAGTCTTCTCCAACACCACAGTTCAAAAGCATCCATTCTTTGACGCTCAACTTTCTTTATGGTCCAAATCTCACATCCATATATAACTGCTGGAAAAACCATAGCTTTGACTAGATGGACTTTTGTTTGTAAAGTCAAGTCTCTGCTTTTTACTATGCTGTCTAGGTGGTCATAGCTTTTCTTCCAAGGAGCAAGCGTCTTTTAATTTCATGGCTGTAGTCACCATCTGCAGTGATTTTGGAGCCCAAGAAAATAAAGTCTGTCATTGTTTCCATTGTTTCTCCATCTATTTGCCATGAAGTGATGGGACTGGAAGCTATGATCTTAGTTATTTGAATACTGAATTTTAAGCAAGCTTTCTCACTCTCCTCTTTCACTTTCATCAAGAGGCTCCTCAGTTCCTCTTCGATTTTTGACATAAGGGTGGTGTCATCTGCATGTCTGAGGTTACTTATATTTCTCCTGGCAATCTTGATTCCAGCTTGTGCTTCATCCAGTCCAGCATTTCACACGATATTTTCTGCATATGTTAAGTAAGCAGGGTGACAATATACAGCTTTGATGTACTCCTTTCCCAATTTGGAACCAGTTTGTTGTTCCACGTCTGGTTCTAACTGTTGCTTCTTGACCTGCATACAGATTTCTCAGGAGGCAGGTAAGGTGGCCTTGTATTCCCATCTCTTAAAGAATTTTCCATCCATGCATTACTCTGGGGAATATGTGAAAGTGATAATCCTACCTAGATGGACTGAGGGGCTTTACTTGTGAACTGCAGGAGAAGGATGTAATTTCATACTCCGTGAAGATCAGCCTGCTCCCAGGAAAGAAAATTTGAGATGCTCACAAATCTATTAAGGTGCTGGAATTCCAGGTGAGCTATTTCAAATCCTAAAAGATGCTGTTAGTGCTACACTCTATATAACAGCAAATTTGGAGAACTCAGCAGTGGCCACAGTACTAGAAAGGGTCAGGTTTCATTCCAATCCCAAAGAAACGCAATTCAAAAAATGTTGAAACTATCACACAGATACATTCATTTCACAAGCTAGCAAGGTAATGTTCAACATCCTTTAAGCTAGACTTCAACAGTATGTGAACCAAGAACTTCGAGACATGCTAGTTGGATTTAGAAAAGGCAGAGAAACCAGAGATCAAATTGCTGTCATCTGTTGGATCATAGAAAAAGCAAGGGAATTCCAGAGAAACATCTATTTCTGCTTTATTTACTATGCTAAAGACTTTGACTGTGTGGATCACAACAAACTGGAAAATTCTTAAAGAGATGGGAATACCAGACCACTTTACCTGCCTCCTGAGAAACCTGTGTGCAGGTCAAGAAGCAACAGTTGGATCCAGACATGCAACAATAGAATGGTTCAAAATTGGGTAAAGAGTATGACAAAGCTGTATATTGTCACCCTGCTTATTTAACTTACATGCAGAAGGGAGGGAAAGTCTAGGCCAGATCCTTTATGGGGTCTCAAGGAAAAGGCAAGGCAACGGCAGAGCAAACAGCTTAAGAGTGACTATTTCAATGGGAAACAGCAACCCATTCTACTATTCTTGCCTGGGAAATCTCATGGACAGAGGAACCATGCAGGTACAGCCCACGGGGCACAAAGAGTTGGACACCATTTAATGACTAAACAAAGCAATAAAGTTGACTAACTCAGGTGAACGACTTGGTGTACAGGAGTGACATCTAGTTGCCTGGAGCCTGGCCCTGGAATGACTGGGCAAAAGATTATTGAGGAATAAGATATATAATACGGATTTTTAAAAAGAGTGTTCCTTGCTGGGTAGGACAATCACTGTTGATACAGGCAAAGGAGACATTGGTTATCATTAGCCTGAGACAAGCACAAAACACATAACTACTATTGAAACTTGAGAGAAGTCATCAGTTAGATCTATTAAACTATGTGCTCCATCATGCATCATGTCTGACTCTGCAGCCTCATGGACTGCAGTCATCTTCTGTCCATGGAATTTCCTAGGCAAGAATACTGGAATGGGTTGCCATTTCCTATTCTAGGCCATCTTCTCAACACAGGGATTGAACTTGCATCTCTTGCATCTCTTGCACTGATAAGTGGATTCTTTACTGCTAGCACCACCTGAGAAGCCCATTAAACTATAACTTGCTTAGTAGATAAATGAACTGTAAAATACCCTCATGTCATCCAAGCATTATGGCCTAAACAATTAACGTGTTTGCCAGAGTTGTTTTTCAAGAAATTGGACGGCTACTCCATTTCTTCTAAGGGATTCTTGCCCACAGTAGTAGATATAATGGTCGTTTGAGTTAAATTCACCCACTCTAGTCCATTTTAGTTCCCTGATTCCTAAAATATCAATGTTCACTCTTGCCATCTCCTGTTTGACCACTTCCAATTTCCATTGATTCATGGACCTAACATTCCAGGTTCCTATGCAGTATTGCTCTTTACAGCATCTGACTTATTTCCATCACCAGTCACATCCACAAATGGGTGTTGTTTTTGATTTGGCTCCTCCCTTAGGAAAGACCTAAGGTTTTATGAGTTCTGTGCTGGAAACCTGGACTAAGACCAAATATGTATTTCTTGTTATAAATCTTATTACTGCACTACAGTAGTAAACAAATATGGATATGTGCATAGAGAATTCAGAAACCTTGTCATCTGTATTGCGGCTTCATTTTTGCTTTAGTGAATGTGATTTTTCAAATGTTCAGCAGTGTAAAATCAAGATAAATGTGTATCTTCTGAATGTTATATTACTAATATCATCTATATGCTTATTTTTGATTCATATCTAAGAAAATAG
>SJYF01000879.1:1838393-1863424 GCA_006410515.1 Procapra przewalskii
TTGGGGCATAGACTTGGATAACTGTGATATTGAATGGTTTGCCTTGGAAACGAACAGAGATCATTCTGTCGTTTTTGAGATTGCATCCAAGTACTGCATTTCGGACTCTTGTTGCCATGATGGCTACTCCATTTCTCATGAGGGATTCCTGCCCACAGTAGCAGATATAATGGTCATCTGAGCTGAATTCACCCATTCCAGTCCATTTTAGTTTGCTGATTCCTAGAAGGTCGACGTTCACCCTTGCCATCTCTTGTTTGACGACTTCCAATTTGCCTTGATTCATGGACCTGACATTCCAAGTTCCTATGCAATATTGCTCTTTACAGTATCGGATCTTGCTTCTATCACTAGTCACATGCACAACTGGGTATTATTTTTGCTTTGGCTCCATCCCTTCATTCTTTTTGGAGTTATTTCTCCACTGATCTCCAGTAGCATATTGGGCACCTAATAACCTGGGGAGTTTCTCTTTTGGTATCCTATCATTTTGCCTTTTCATACTGTTCATGGGTTCTCAAGGCAAGAATACTGAAGTGGCTTGCCATTCCCTTCTCCAGTGGACCCCGTTCTGTCAGACCTCTCCACCATGACCCGCCTGTCTTGGGTTGCCCCACAGGCATGGCTTGGTTTCACTGAGTTAGACAAGGCTGTGGTCCTAGTGTGATTAGATTGACTGGTTTTCTGTGATTAGATTGACTAGCCTCTCCATAGTCCCTCAATTGTGCCTCCTGCCGCCGCCTGTTCGCGGGAGGTTCAAGGAAACAAGAAATAAGAGGTTGTAAAGGAATTAAGATTTCGTTAGGCATGTTCCTCCACCCAGAGGAGCAAGGACCTCTTACCTTAACTGGAGGTCTTCTGGGATCTGCGACTGGGCCGCGTGGGCTTTCCGCTGTCCCAGTTTCCAGCACGATGGGCCTTCCCCTGCGCTGGATTTTCTTCGCGTTCCACCTCTACCGCCAGAGCTTCACTGAGTTGGGCTCCAGCTGTGCTTGGCCTCTTCCAGGCGGAGATTGTTTCAGCCAGGTTATCTCCGAGTCATGGCACCATAGCTGTCACGCGAGTGTATGTTCCTCGATTCTTTGTCTCGTCACAACAATGATTTGGAGGGACAAACATTAAAGCCCCTCGGCGAGTCACAGCTCCCAGGTCTCAGATAGACTGTGTTATAGCTCTCAGGTCTCAAATGGACTGTGTTATAGCTCTTATACAAATCAGTGTTACAGCTCAGTGTTACAGCTCTATTTTATTTAGAAAATAGCAGGAAAATCCATCTTTGAGGGCACGTCGATCTGAAGACAGAAGAGCGCCCCAGCGCGGGAGAGAGAGAGATGGCTCTGGCTCCTCTGTTTATATGCTTATCTCTCCCTGGGCCTGTCCTATGTAAATCGGGCCAGCCAGGAGCGTTGTTTGTTTTACCTGAGGTCCTCACTCTGGTCCTTGGACCTTCTTTTGTTTCATTTTCACGGGCTTTTCTCTTCCTTGTCTGTAGCCACCGCCACTTTGGACTCCTTTTCCCTGTTTTACCTACCTAACAAAAGGAAACCAGGTTGAAAGAAGAAGGGGAGGAGGCGGGAGAGGGGGGCAAAAGGGGTGGTCTTTCAGACGTCTCCTGCCACCTACAGATACCCAGGCATTATGGGACTTTACCCTGGGCCTCCAGAGAAGGGAGGACTGGAACTCGGTCCTACCAGAAATCAGACCAGACCAGAACCAGAATTCGAGTTCTCTGCCAAGAGGAGGTGATCAGTCTCCAATCCTCAACTCAGGCTGAGGGCCCTTTGACCAGATTTCTGTGTCCAGGACCAGGAGACTAGAAAAATGGGGAAGGATAGGAAGGGTTAAGGAGAGGAAAGAGAGAGGGAAGGGGAGAGAGGTCAATAAAGTCTCTTGTTCCTTACCTGTCAGGGCCCTCTGGCCAGTTGTCCACGTCAGGAGGAGACCAGGGATGAAAGTGTCTGTACCCCGAGTGGTCAGGAAGTCAGTCTCAGCGAAGAAGAGTCCCACCAGAGTCACCATTTGTTGCAGGAAGGCGGACCCCTTCCAGGGCCCAAAACTGGGCTCTTGTCTAACATTCAGAAATGAATTGTCCGAGGAGACACATGTGTTGACAAAGCAAGAGATTTTATTGGGAAAGGGCACCTGAGTGGAGAGCAGTAGGGTAAGGGAACCCAGGAGAACTACTCTTCGGTGTGGCTAGAAGTCTCAGGTGATGGGATTAGTTTCCAGGTGGTCTTTGGCCAATCACTCTTACTGAGTCTTTCCTGGTGGTGCACGCATCGCTCAGCCAAAATGGATGCTAGCGAGAGGGATTCTGGGAAGTGGACGGACATGCAGTGTCTCCTTTCAACCTTTCCCGAACTCTTCCGGTTGGTGGTGGCTTATTAGTTCCCTATTCCTTATCAGGGTCTCCAGTCATAAAATAACTCATGCAAATGGTTACTATGGTGCCTGGCCAAGGTGGGACCTGAAACTACCACACATTGTTAATCAGTTACACCCTAAAACAAAATAAAAAGTTTAAAGTTTGAAAAAAAATAACTTTCTGGTTGTTACCAATGAGGTAGTATGTCACATGAGGCCCTCTCCATCCCCCTCAAAGGAAGATGAGGTAATCTGGCACCTAGACCCCTTCCATTCTCCATAGGTAGGTTATCTAAGCCTGAAAGCATCCTATTTATTAATGAATTCCTTTTCCTACTTAAAAAAACGTTTTCCTCTCTGTAGCCCTTCAGAATTCCCCCCTGTTCGCTAGAAGGGTTGATGCTTAATTGTGAATCAATCAATAAAGACAATTAAATTTTTAAAATTTACCCAGTTGATTTTTTTTCCTTCTCGCAGTTGGGACCTGAAAGGGATGTTTTCTATTGTTCCTAGCGATTCACACTGAAACTCACAAAAGTGACTCTAATGCTTCAGGCTACAAACATTTGAGAGCAATAATCAATTTTCTAGCAACCCATGGACTCATTTATGCCTGAATGGCTCTATTGAATCATGTTCCTCATACCTCAGTTGTGGATTGAAGCAGAAGACACAACCTAAAAGTTGCAAGTTGTTCTATTCAGGGATGTTACTCAGAATTTTAACTCTAGTAGCAATCTCTCACACAGCTCTGAGGAACTGCTCCATAGAGGTAAGGGAGAAGCTGGGATATAGAGAAGGTGTTTTTGATTTTTTTTTTTTTTTTTGGCTGGAAAAAACAGGCAGTTGACCATTAAAGGATCACTGATAATCACAAAGAACAGACAACTCAAGTTGATGATTTTAGTGCTTTTCTTCAGTGTTTGAAAGGATGCAAGAATCTGGGCTTCTTAACATGAGTCCTTAGATATGCATCTTAACTATTAAGGGTCATTGCCCCCGGCACAGAATGCTTCCTGCCTGTCTGCATCCTGATTTCCCCTCCGGGAACACCTTTGGAGAACGGCAGCAGTGGCTGTGGCTTTTTTTCTTTTAGAACTGGAATGGGATCAGGAATGTGGGCTACGTTGTCTGCCCTCAGTAACAGAATTTGGAAAAGTCTAAAATAATACACTTGTCTTCTGAGAGCAGGATGAGCTTGGGAAGAGTCTGAATTAATATCTATTCACGTCTTCAAGGAGTAAAGCTCCTCCCTCTGGGGAGGAGAACCACTTCCCCTCATTCTTCCGCGTAGCTAACAGGAAATGCTCTGGAAGTTAAGGATGGCAAACACCCTTTCATGGGGTCTCCAGAGCGCCCAAAACCACACTGCCAGGAAGAGCCTAGGCAGAGCGACACCAGCGTTGAACCAATGAGGGATGAGGATGAAGCCTTTCCCCCCGTGGGTATGCGCCAGGGGAGGGATTTCCGGTCTCATCGCCTAGCGCTCAGTTTGCTTAGAGCGTCGGTTGGAGCAGAGTACGCTACCGGCAAAACGTTGTGCTCTGTCGGGTGTGGTTGTCCTCATGGAATGGTGAGGAGAGAAGGGGACACCCGCCTAGCCAGCTTGGTTGCCCCCTTTTTTTGGCGTCTCTCCTGTTGGCTCGCTGGTCAGGGACGGGAGGGTCCAAGAGGAGGCTCTGTCCCCGCTGCACTCGCCAGACCCGGGATAAGAACCGACACTCCCGTCCCTCTCAAGGCAGAATCCAATGGCTGCGGCGGGGCTGCGGGACCCACCTCAGGTAAACGCTCGTCCTCCCGGCCCTCGCCGCCCTCGCCCCGTGCGTGCGTGCTAAGTCGCTTCAGTCGTATCCGACTCTGCGACCATAAGGACCGTAGCCCTCCATGTCCACTGTCCATGGGATTCTCCAAGCAGGAATACTGGAGGGGGTTGTCATGCCCTACTCCCGGGACCCGACCCAGGGATCGAACCCGCGTCTCCTGTGTCTCTTGCATTGGCAGGCAGATTCTTTTTTGCGGGGTGGGGGGTGGGGTGGTTTCCTGGTACTTAAGTCGTGCATCAGTTCTAGGGAACAAATGGAGAAGGGACACTTGTTTTTCAGGAATTTAGTGGGGAGGAAGGAGGCAAGTGTGCACAGGCGTATGCCATTCAAATAGATAATTTCAGGGTAATTTTGTTAATAACTATATATATAAAGTTTGTTATGATAGCACTGAAAAAGGACATTGTTTTAAAAGTTCAGGTCAGTTGTTTGGAGTCAGGTTTTGAAAAATAAGTATTTTGCCGAGTAAAGTAAGAAAGAAAATACATCCTGAGCAGAGGAACTAGAATATGTAAATAGCAATGATAGTCATAACGGTCACAAAAATACCAGTAAACACACAGTGCTTACCAAGAACTGTTTTAAACCCTCAATATGTGTTATTTAATCTTAATAGTAATTATGTGAAGTAGGTGATAACTCTTTTATAGAGAAGAAAACTAGCACAGAGGTATTAAGCACGTTGTAGAGACTCATAGCTGGTGTACAGTACCCTAGAATTTAATCTCAAGCCTCTTACTCCATGCTGTTGTTCTAAGGAATGAAAGCAAGAGGCTATATTTAATTTTTTTTTTCAGTTCCAAGCTTCAGACACAGAAAAGGCTTTCTGAATTATAACACATTTTTAATTTTTTATTTATTTTAATCAGAGGCTAATTACTTTACAATATTGTAATGGTTTTTGCCATACATTCACCTGAATCAGCCAGGGTGTACCCCCCGTCCCACCTCCCTCCCCATCCCATCCCTCAGGTCATTCCAGTGCACCAGCCCTGGGCAGGGGGATTCTTTACCACTGTTGCCACCTTGGGAAGCCCACGCTGCACCAGACACTTAAGCCCGGGGCCCATGCTCACTTGCACGCAACTCAGGCCCCGGGATTCAGGATGGTGAGGCGGTCGTCAGGTCATTTCTGACCGCGTGGTGGACAGTGGGAGAGCATGACAGATGGAGGGACCCTGAAAAGCAGAGGCCTGTAGGTTGGACTAGCCAGAACCCCGGTACAACTTCTCTGTTTTCCTTTAGAAGCCAGATGCGGTGGGTCCAGAGTCAGGCCTGCAGTGTTGCTGCCTGAGAAGTTGGCAGCAAGACTAAATTTGTTGGCAATTTGTTATACACGTAATGAGATGTTTGAATCGCAGGTAGGAGGTAGTTTTACCGAAATGTAAAGACGCTGCAACTAGTTGCAGAGAAGAGAACAGACTATAGAAGTAAACGGGGGCAGGGGCAGCAGGAGCCATGGGATGATTAATTGTGGTAGCCTAATTGAGTATTCATGGACCAGAGGGACTGCCCTCGATGTCTCAGGAATTCTGGATCCATTTTTTGTGACGGGCCAAGCCAAACTGGGTCTCGGTGACAGAAAGGCAGTAGCGAGGGATGACCCTTAGGGTTTTGGCCCTAGTAGATGAAGGTATGGAAGAAGGCCTGTCAACTGGATGGGGACCTTAGCAGCAGATTAATTTTCCTTGGAAATATTATGTTTGTTTTTGCTCTGTTAAGAGTCTGAGATGTTTCAGAGAAGACTGAGTGTAGGCAACGAGTGGGCAATTGACTGGGCAGGTCTGGAAAACTGGGAAGGTGTTCAGGAATGGAAATTTTCAAGTGATGACCGTTGTGTGGAGCAGCGTGGAGCCGTGGATCACGTTTAGGAGGGGAATGCAGGCTATAGTAGGCATATTAGTAGGTCAGAAAGACGGGTGTTCCCTGAGGAGTGATCCTTTTGCTCAGGGTCTGGATATGTTTGTGGGCATTGCAAACCCAAGTGAGGTAGAGAAGTGGCAGTGGGAACCGTGTAAGAGAGGTCAGCCTGGCAGGTGGCCAAGGCTTGTGTGAGATGAGTGGAGGAAAAATGGCTGAGGAGACCCAGGAGTAATTGAGACAAGAAGACAGTGAGCCTGGGGCTACTGCTTATTTAGTACTATATGGCTTCTTCAGGATTTTGTGATGAAGTTTGATGAGATCTGGGATGTTTTAGTCTTGCTAGTGGATAAGGTCTGGGGCAGATGTCATTTATGAGTCACTATGTCTGGCTTAAAACTCAGCATTCAGAAAACTAAGATCATGGCATCCAGTCCCATCACTTCATGCCAAATAGATGGGGAAACAATGGAAACAGTGACAGACTTTATTTTCTTGGATTCCAAAATCACTGCAGATGGTGACTGCAGCCATGAAATTAAAAGATGCTTGCTCCTTGGAAGAAAAGCCATGACCAACCTAGAGAGCATATTAAAAAGCAGAGACATTACTTTGCCAAAAAAGGTCAATCTAGTCAAGGCTATGGTTTTTCCAGTAGTCATGTATGGATGTGAGAGTTGGGCTATAAAGAAAGCTGAGCAGTGAAGAACTGATGCTTTTGAACTGTGGTGTTGGAGAAGACTCTTGAGAGTCCCTTGGACTGCAAGATCAAACCAGTCAATCCTAAAATAAATCAGTCCTGACTATTCATTGGAAGGACTGATACTGAAATTCCAATACTTTGGCCACCTGATGCAAAGAACTGACTGACTGGGAAAGACCCTGATACTGGAAAAGATTGAAGGTGGGAGGAGAAGGGGATGACAGGATGAGATGGTTGGATGGCATCACCAACTCAAAGGACATGAGTTTGAGTCCACTCTGGGAGTTGGTGATGGACAGTAAAGCCTGGCGTGCTGTAGTCTGTGAGGTCGCGAAGAGCTGGACACAACTGAATGACTGGATTGAACTGAAGTGATGTCTTGTGGGGAGATTTTTAGGGCTGGGTTTTTTACAAAGGTTGAGTGGAGAGACAAGTGTTGTGGTTGAAAGGCAAAGCTGGCAGTAAAGAAGTTGAAGAGAGTTGTGGGAATGTGAAATTCATGTCTGGTTTTAGGGTGGCAAATATGGAAGGAAGGACTGGTGTCAGGTGGTGAGATTGCAGGCCAAGCCCAGAGTTTAGATGGCATCTGTGTGCACCACCACCCCTTCCATCTAGTGGCTGCTGAGGGCTGAACACATTGGTTAATGGGCTGTGAGGAGACAGTGGCATCTGTTGCACCAGGGCCCGGCATCTTCTCTCAGGTTGGGAGCTCTGGTGGAGAATATCTGGAATGGGTTTGTATGGACATGGATGTGGGTTCTCAGAGGGATAATGTTCAAGCTTTCATCTGTCCCCTTCATGACAGGGTGGTGTGACCTTTCCAGATGTTGCTGTGCGCTTCTCCCGGAGGGAATGGAGGCTCCTTGATGAGACTCAGAGACACTTGTATCTGGATGTGATGCTGAAGAACTACACACTTATATCCTCATTAGGTAAGACTCAGCCTCCCCAGTGACCTGGGCTGGGCTCTGTATCCTGCCTCATCCCTCCTTTCTGAAGGCGATGCTCTGTCCTCACGTGGTATAGGCACTGCTGGTTTCCCCAGTTTTCTGTGTAGTTGTTGTGGTAGGTAGAAGGCTGGGATGTTGGCACTGCCCTTTTTTCTCTCCAACCCCAATCGTTGCTGTACTGAACTCTAACAGGGCAAGTGATTTGGTTATACATATATATGTATACATCCATCTGTTTTCAGTTCTTTTCCATTAAATAGTTTACTATAAGTTTATTGAATATGGTTCCCTGTGCTATACAGTAAATCATTGTTTATTGTATACATGGTAGTGTGCATCTGTTAATCCCATACTCCCAGTTTATCTCTCTCTCACTTCTGCTTTGGTAACCATGAATTTGTTTTATCTGAGTCTGTGTCTATTTTGTAAATAAAGTTCATTTGTACTTTTTTTTTTTTAGATTTACATATAAGTGATATCATATATATTTGTTTTTCTCTGACTTACTTCACTTAGTATGATAACTTTTAGGTTCTTCCATGTTACTGCAAATAGCATTATTTCATTCTTTTTATGACTAGTATGTAATCCCCACCCCCCTCCCAGACACACCTCACACCTTGAGGCTTTGGGATCTTAGTTCCCTGACCAGGGATTGGACTTTGGCCCCAGCAGTGAAAGTGCCCAGTCCTAACTACTGGACCTCCAGGGAATTGGCTGTAATTGCTTTTTGATCATTTTATTTTAATATGCTTCAGTGAAGTTTTTGATTGAACCTGTGAGCCTCATGTATCTGGATATGTACTCTTTTCTCTCTAGTTAGAAAATTTTCAATCATTGTTTCTTTAAATGTGCTTGCTACCCCTTTCTTTCTGTCTGCTCTTTTCAGGACTCTGAAAATACAAATAATGTTTTGCTTTATGTTTCATAATCCGTGTATGCTTTCTTCACTTCATCTCTCTCTCTTTTTTCTCCTCACTGGATAATTAAAACACCTGTTTTCAAGTTCCTAGATTTTTACTTTTGCTTAATAAAATTTGGCTGTTGATATTGTCTTCATTGTGCTTTATTTCATTGTATTCTTCTGCAGCAGAATTTCTGTTTGGGTCCATTTGTTTGTTTGCTTTCTTTTTTAAAACACATTTTTGTTTGGTTAGTTTTGGCTATGCGGGTCTTTGTTGCAGTGAGCAGGGACCACTCTTCCTTGTGGTATGTAGGTGTCTCATTGCAGTGGTTTCTTTTCTTGTGGAGCACAGACTCTAGGAGCATGGGCACAGTAGTTGTGCAGGGGCTTAGTTGCTATGGGCCGTGTAGAATCTTCCTGGACCAGGGATCTTTGACAGGTAGACTCTTAAAGACTGGACCACCAGGGAAGCTCTTGTTTGTTTGTTTTAAATGAGTGTCATCATTGTACTACTAAGGTAAACATTATGCCCAACAGATGAAGGTAATTTTACCAACTCAGAATTTTTGCAAGTACATGAAATTTCCATTTTTATTGTATGGTTTTCTCAGATTAGTCAGACCATTTCTTACATATATTCCAATGTAACTGCTTTGGAATGATTTTCAATAGCCATAACATAAGAATGTACCAAGGACTTTCAATCTAAACAGAATTCCAAATCTGTTTAACTAACAGATTTTTAGTTAAACAAGGTAAGAAATATGGAGGCTCAACAGGGAGGGGATATTTGTATACATATGGCTAATTTACTTTGCTGTACGGCAGAAAGTTAACAACATTGTGAAACAATTACCACAAAAAGATTGATAATATCATCAGATTATTGATACTATCCTTTTTCAGCAGATATTTATACTCTTCTTCTAATACACCAGTCATATGTTTGAACATTCAAAACACAAAGACAGCACAAAAAGACAATAAAAGCTTAAGCCCGTAGTCATAATTTTTTGACAGAAACTTAAGTATCGTTCCTGCAAATCAACTGGGTCTTCCATATTTCCATCTAGTTTTCACTTAGTTAAAAATAGATGTCTAAGGGATATTCATTGCAAAGAAACAGAGGAAAAGAATAGAAAGGGAAAGACTAGAGATCTCTTCAGGAAGATTAGAGATACCAAGGGGATATTTCATTCAAAGATGGGCTCAATAAAGGACAGAAATGATACGGACCTAACAGAAGCAGAAGATATTGAGAAAAGGTGGCAAGAATACGTGGAAGAACTATACAAGAAAGAGCTTCATGACCCAGATAAACACGATGGTGTGATCACTCACCTAAAACCAGACATCCTGGAATGTGAAGTCAAGTGGGCCTTAGGAAGCATCACTATGAACAAAGCTAATGGAGGTGATGGAATTCCACTTCAGCTATTTCAAATCTTGAAAGATGATGCTGTGAAAGTGTTGCATTCAATATGCCAACAAGTCTGGAAAACTCAGCAATGGCCACAGGACTGGAAAATCCGTTTTCATTCCAATCCCAAAGAAAGGCAATGCCAAGAATATTCAAACTACTGCACAATTGGACTCATCTCACAGGCTAGCAAAGTAATGCTCAAAATTCTCCAAGCAAGGCTTCAGTAGTACATGAACTTCCAGATGTTCAAGCTGGATTTATGAAAGGTAGAGGAACCAGAGATCAAATTGCCAACGTCTGTTGGAGCTTAGAAAAAGCTAGAGAATTCCAGAAAAACATCTACTTTTGTTTCATTGACTATGCCAAAGCCTTTAACTGTGTGGATCACAACAAATTGTGGAAAATTCTTCAAGAGATGGGAACCCAGACCACCTTACCTGCCTCCTGAGAAATCTGTATGCAGGTCAAGAAGCAACAGTTAGAACTGGACATGGAACAACAGACTGGTTCCAAACTGGAAAAGGAGCACATCAAGGCTGTATGCTGTCTCTCTACTTATTAACTTCTATGCAGAGTACATCATGCAAAGTGCCAGGATGGGTGAAACACAAGCCGGAATCAAGATTGCTGGTAGAAATATCAGTAACTTCAGATATGCAGAGGATACCACCACTATGGCAGAAAGAGAAGAGGAACTGAGGAGCCTCTTTATGAAAGTAAAGAGGAGAGTGAAAAGGCTGGCTTAAAACTCAGCATTCAAAAAACAAAGATCATAGCATCAGGTCCCATCATTTCATGGTAAATAGATGGGGAAACTAGAAACAGTGACAAACTTTATTTTGGGGGGGCTCCAAAATCACTGCAGATGGTGACTGCAGCCATGAAATTAAAAGATGCTTGCAAAGCTATGACCAACCTAGACAGCATATTAAAAAGCAGAGTCCTTGCTTTGCCAACAAAGGTGCATCTAGTAAAAGCTATGGTTTTTCCAGGAGTCATGTGCGGATGTGAGAGTTGGACCATAAGAAAAGCTGAGCACTGAAAAAAATGGATGCTTTTAAACTGTGGTTTTGGAGAAGACTCTTGAGAGTCCCTTGGGCTTCAAGGGAATCAAACCAGTCAATCCTAAGGGAAATCAGTCCTGAATATTCATTGGAAGGACTAATGCTGAAGCTGAAGCTCCAATACTTTGGCTACCTGGTGCAAAGAACTGACTCACTGGAAAAGACCCTGATTCTGGAAATGTTTGAAGGCAGGAGGAGAAGGGGATGACAGAGGATGGGATAGTTGGATGGCGTCACTGACTAGACAGACATGAATTTGAACAGGCTCCGGGAGTTCATGATGGACAAGGAAGCCTGACATGCTGCAGCCTATGGGGTCACAGAGTCAAACATGACTGAGTGACTGAACTGAACTGAAGTGAACTGAAGGCGTATACTTCATATATATACCATCTTGGTTCTCATAACTTTAGTTATTCAAGTTTTTAATACCCATAGACGTCCAAAGGTGTAAGAATACATAAATTGTTCTGGTAATAGGTAAGAGCAGACTGTAAAAGCGTAAGTTGTTTGTGCTATTTCAGCGTAGTAGAATGTCTTCTTTTGGAGACCAAGTAGAATAATTCTGCTAAAAGATCAGTGCAATAAAAAAACAGTCAATGCAGAAACAGCCTTTCCCATGTATTAGTTGACACTCTACTGGTATTAAGAGGATATAGTTGTTCTGTGTCTGCATGGAAGTGATTATAAATATGTGTAATGATCTTGTATTGTTCCATTTCTTATTTTGATATGTCTTCTTAGCTCCCTGTTGTATCGTATTAAAAATCCCATCAATGATGTGATAGGGATTTCCGACATGCTCATTTATCAATTTATCTGTTGATTCTTCACATCTGAGTGCCTTTTTGGAGAGTGGGTATACCAGGACCTCCAATATCACTGGTTGAAAGTGTGGGGTGATTCTTCAGTCCTGTTCCTCTCAGCCAACCTTCATGAGTTCAGTGAGTGCTGGTATCGTTAGTCACTTAGTCATGTCCGACTCTTTACAATCCCATGAACTGTAGCCCACCAAGCTCCTCTGTCCATGGAATTCTCCAGGCAAGAATAGTGGAGTGGGTTGCTATTTACTTCTCCATGGGGTCTTCCCAACCCAGGCACTGAACCCAGGTCTCTCACATTGGAGGCAGAATCTTTACTGACCGAGCCACCAGGGAAGACCTGCTTTTTCATTTTTGTCTCTTTGTTAAACAATTTGTTTTGTTTATGTATTGTTTACCTTACTTTGTTGAATTGTTGCTTTGTTGTTGCTTCACTGAACTGTGGTCAAACAATTTTGAACTCTTTGACCGTTTGTAGGTCTCCATTTCCTTGGGTGTGGTTTCTGATAAATTATGGTATATTTCTGCATTGGTTTCATGTTTCTTTGATTTTTTGTGTGTTTCCTGTAGCCTTGCATTTCTTTATGCTGATTTGATGGTGTAGTCTTTTCTTCTAGGCTTCACAATACAGTTCTTGATGTGGGAAGATCTCGATCTGTGGTGGGTTCAAGTTTGGGCTGTGACCATTCTGGCTCTGTGGAAGGCCCAGCTATGTTGTTTTCTGTGCAGCTTGTCAGTAAAGATAATCAAGATTCCTCAATCAGCAAGGTTGTGGGTGTCTAAAGTGGTGGAAAAGGCTGCTAAGGAACTCCTGATCTCTTTTTCTCCCAGAGGACTTTGTCACCAAGGGGATCCTTCTTGGTGCCCTATTGACTGTTGGGTACCTGATTGGTTGTAGTAGCACTGGTGTCTGAGGTGTGTGCATCTGTTGAGGATCCACAGACCTAGGGTGTTGTATACAGGCACTTTTGGACCTTCTTGCAGTCCACGGTATTCTCAAGAGTATTCTCCAACACAATTCAAAAGCATCAGTTCTTTGGCACTCAGCCTTCTTTATGGCTAGCCTTCTTTATGGCTCAACTCTCACTTCCATACATGAATAGAAGAGTCAGCTTTTCACTGGACTCTTGTGTCTACCAAGGCTGATTAATGTCCTTCATGGACAGCTCTTTATTTTTCATTGGTGGTGAAGGGTGGTAGCCCCTATTCTACTATTTTGTTGATGTCACTCAACTTGTGCTCTTTCCTGGGTCTGCTGTAATGCTGAGTTGCTCTGGAACACTACTAGCCTTTCCCTTTTTCTTTTTTCTTTTTTTTCCTTCAGTGCTCCAGGTACCCAGTAATTGCTGTTATGACTTTCTTAGGGAAAGGAATCCTTTGTGCATAATGGGATGGACATGACTCTAGCCATGGCATGGTGAGCTCAGTGGGCCTGGTCCTGCTAAGTTATAGCTGAGGAGACTGTGACATCAGGGCATTGTTAAAAATATACCAGGAAACTGTCTTTGTTCAATGAAAACTTTGGTACTATTGCCAGTGACCACACCCCATTTCTACCTTTACTCCTCCACTCTTGACTTTTTGCTGACCTGTCATTTCCGTTACTTTGTCATTTCTGCTATGACTTCCAGCACAGGGATCATTACCACCTCTCTGGACTCAACATCTTACCTGTTTCTCTTACCACGCTTTCTCTATTACTCTCTGAACTTTGCCCATCATGCATCGTGCTATGAGGTATGAATATATGCTTAAATTGACCTTGAAAAGCAAATGATTTGTGATTGTGTTTTCGTGGCCATGATCACACCCTTCTACTGAGCTTCACATCAGTAGTAGAAAAGGTCCTACAGGAAGCTGTGGACAGAGAAACAAGCACTAGACCCTGCTTCTTTTCCTTGTATCACACTCGGTATCCTTTTCTCCACCAATTTCAGACCCAGTAATGCACAGCAGCTGCTGCTTAAACTGATTTCCAACTCTCTAGTCTTAAAAAGTATCCCATTTCTTTGAAAGTCATTCTTAAATGAAATGGCTATACATTTATGGTGAACTAGCTCCCTCCCTATGAAGTCAACGTGCACTTCACTAGTGTTTCTTTGCATTCAGGTTGCTGCTGTGGAGCAGAAGGTGAGGAGACACCCTGTGAAAAAACTGTTCCTGTAGGAGTCTCATGGACTGGATCTCCCACAGCAGCTCCGTATTCTCAGAAGACCCATCCCTGTGAGAAGTGTAGTACAGTCTTGAGATATGTTTTCCACTTGATGGAGCAGCAGGGAACACAGTGCAGCCAAAAACTGTTGAGGTGTGGGGCATGTGCAAAAAAATTTTATATGCCTTTGAGAAGCTGTATACATGAGGCTTTATCTTTTAAGAGCCCCAGATTCCATGTGTCAGGGAAGCCTCATACTTCTGGGAAGATCCTGGCCAGCATGGGACATCTGCAGGCCACTTATACTGTGGAGAAGCTGAATACATCCACCCAGTGCAGATCAACTTCACCAAACAGAAGTCATCATACCTCTGGAGAGTGCAAGAAAGCCTTCAGTCCTAAACACACACTTGTTCAGGACTGGAGTGTCTACACTGAAAGGCCATGTTTTGTGTGCAGGGAATGTGGGAAAACATTCAGGTACAAATCAACATTTATTATGCACCAGAGAGTTCATCCTGGGGAAAGACTTCATTTGTTTATCAAAAGTGGTAAATCTTTTAGACAAAACTCAACTGTCAATCAGGATAAAAAAAATTATACTCATTCAGGATCAGAGAAGTGCAGCAAATGTGGGAAATCCTTAAGTCTCAAATCAGTCCTCGTTTCTCCCCAGAGATTGCACAATGGAGAGAATAGTTCTGTGTGCAGTGACTGTGCAGAGTCTTTTTACCACAGCTTTGTGTTCATTGGACATAAGAGAGTATTTTCTGGAGAATGTCCTTATAGGTGTAGTGAATGTGTGAAGTCTTTTACATGTAGATCTGCCCTCATTTATCATAAGAACACTCACACAGGAGAAAGACCTTATGAGTACAGTGAATGTGGGAAATCCTTTACCACTAACTGCATCCTCCGATCTCATAGGAGATCTCACACAGGAGAAAGGCCTTATATATGCTATGAATGTGGGAAATCTTTCACCTCTACTGGCGCTCTCCAGTATCATCAGAGATCTCACACAGGAGAAAAGCCTTATCAGTGCTATGAATGTGGGAAATCTTTCACCTCTACCAGTGCTCTCCAATATCATCAGAGATCTCACACTGGAGAAAAGCCTTATAAATGCAGTGAATGTGGAAAATGCTTCACCTCTAACTTAAACCTCCGTAATCATCAGAGATCTCACACAGGAGAAAAGCCTTATAAATGCTATGAATGTGGGAAATCTTATACCTCTAACAATGCTTTCCAATATCATCGGATATCTCACACAGGAGAAAAGCCTTATAAATGCTATGAATGTGGGAAATCTTTTACCTCTACCAGCGCTCTCCAATATCATCAGAGATCTCATACGGGAGAAAGGCCTTACAAATGCAGTGAATGTGGGAAGTCTTTTAGGTCTAGATCCTCATTCATTTGTCATAATAGATCTCACACAGGAGAAAGACCTTATGAGTGCAGTGAATGTGAGAGATCTTTTACCTCTAGGCCTTCCCTCAGATATCATCAGAGATCTCACCAAAGGCCTTATAAGTGCGATGAATGTGGGAAACCTTTTATTACTAGTTCCCATCTCCGTCGTCATCAGAGAATTCACACTGAACAAAAGCCTTATGTGTGTGGTGAGTGTGGAAAATCTTTTATTACTCCTGCTGTTTTTCGTTACCATCAAAAAATTCATTCTAGTGAATGGCCGTATAGGTGCAGTGAGTGTGGGAAATCTTTTACCTCTAAATTCAACTTTTTTTATCATCAGGGGATTCATTCTGGAGACAGGACTTATGTAAGGTGCAATGAATGCAAGAAATCATTTACTACTACCAGTTCTCTCTGTAATCATCAGAGAGTTCATTCTGGAGAAAGACCTCATGAGTGCAGTGAATGTGGGAAATCTTTCATGTCTAGGTCAGCCCTCAGGCGTCATCAGAAATCACATGCAAGTGAAAGGCCTTTTGAGTGTAGTGAATGTGGGAAATCCTTTATCTTTAGGAGTAACTTAATTAAACACCAGAGAGTTCACACAGGGGAAAGTGCTTATGTGTGTACTGAGTGTGGGAAATCTTATAATAGTAAGTGTAGGTTTATTGAACACCAGAGTATTCACAAAGGTGAAAGGCGTTATGAATGCAGGGAATGTGGAAAATCTTTTAACTTTAACTCTGGCTTGTACTATCATAAGAAAACTCACACTGGAGAAAAGCCTTACAAATGCATTGAATGTGGAAAATCTTTTATTACTAATTACCTCCTCCGTGTTCATCAGAGAGCCCACACTGGAGAAAAGCCTTTTGAGTGCAGTGAATGTGGGAAATCTTATACCCTTGGTTACCACCTTCGTTGTCATCTTAGAATTCATACTGGAGAAAGGCCTTACAAATGCACCAAATGTGGGAAATCTTTTACCACTAATTACCAGCTCCGTATACATCTGAGAAGTCACACTGGAGAAAAGCCTTATGAGTGCAGTGAATGTGGGAGATCCTTTAGCAGTAAATCTGGCCTCCATTATCATCAGAGTGCTCACACTGGAGAAAGGCCTTATGAGTGTGGTGATTGTGGGAAAACCTTTGTCCTGAGATATCATCTCATTATACACCAGAGAGCTCACACTGGAGAAAGGCCTTATGAGTGCACTGAATGTGGGAAATCTTTCATCCATGGCAACAGCCTCTATTATCATCAGAGAGTTCACCGTGGAGAAAGGCCTTTTAAATGTAGTGAATGTGGGAAATCTTTTATTAACACCACTAAACTGCACTGTCATAAGAAAGCTCACACTGGAGAAAGGCCTTAAGAATGCACTAAATATAGGAAATCTTTTATGAGCAAATCACTTTGAACATTTGAGAGTTTACCCTAGAGGAAGGCATAAATGTATAGGGAATGTGCAATTTTTTGTTGAGTATGGGAACACTGGAGGAAATTGAGGGGCCATTGGTCTGAATTGAATCTCATTTCAAGTGTTTCTGAGAGCAGCATGAATCTTTATTCCTTATTCAGATTAGAGATTATAGGGTATTGAGGCACTATTGAAAGGTATGTATTCTCCAAGTCTGAAAGAACCGTGTTTCCTGATGTCCACAAATCTTTGAGCTAATTTCATTATTTGTATGAGCACTGGGTCCAAGGGAAACCACAACTGGTACAGAAACTCTGGTTTAATAGGGAGTGGGGGAAATTGCAGGCAGCCTTGATGGAATGTGCCTCTCCTAAAAGTGCATCCTAATGTTTATATGACATTGATTTTGCAGTGTCAGTTTATATGCTGATTCTAGTGAATTTCACTTCAAGGACCTTACTGCAGAGGCAGGAAAGGAAAAGGGGATATGACTCTTGTGATCTAGGCAGCATTCTTGCTGCCTCAGGCAGAAATGTACTTCATTGTCCCCATCTTCACTACCACTGATAGAAGACTATCTCCAGAGGACATGAGGAGTGTGTTGGTGGGTTCAGCATACAGCTGCAGAACCTTTTTTTCCAAAAAAAAGTAGGACATACGGGTGTTTTTTTTTTTTTTTCATTTTGAGCCAATCTTTAAAACTATATCAAAGTATAATTTACATTCACCAAACTGCGGCCATGAAGTCAGACCACTGCTTCTTAGCGGGAAACCAATGACAAATCTAAACGGTGTCCTGAAAATCAGAGACATTACTCTGCCGACAAAGATGTGTATGGCCAAGGTTATGGTGTCCCCAGTGGTCACTTACAGTTGTGAGAGCTGGACCATAAAGAAGGCAGAATGGCAAGGAATTGATGATTTCAAAATGTGGTGCTAGAGAAGACTCCTGAAAGTCACAGCAAGGAAATCCAACCTTGAATGTTCACTGGAAGGACTGATGCTGAAGCAAGTTTTCAGCTAGATATGAACCTCTTGAGTCCTAATAATGCCCATATCTGTTAATGGTATGTTTACCTCTCCCTGCCCTTCCCACCTCTCCAATAACCATTGATGTACTTTCCCTTAGAATAGATAACATGTGCATTTTCTTGAATTTATCTGACTGGAGTCAAAAAGGGCTTACTATTTTTGTTTTCCTTTGTTTCATAATTGTTTCAGATTCATCCATGATATATACAAGTATCTCATCTCTAGTTTTTGATGAGTAGCATTCTTATACTTAGATGTACAACTGTTTATCCATTCATCTTTTTTCTGAGCGTTTAGGTTATTTCTAGGTTTTCATTCTTGAAAATAAAGCTGCTGTAAACATTTGTGTTATTTCTTTATGTGGACATATGTTACTTTTATTGATAACTCAGGGGTATTTTGGTAGATGAATTTTAACACCTGATGAAACTAAGAAACTCATTTAAAATGACTGTTCCCCTTTGCATTTCCATCTGCATTGTAGGAGTTCCAGTTTCTCGACATCTGTACCAATCATTAATATCAGTCCTTTTAATAAGTGAGTCAAGCTGTCTCTGAGCTTTCAATTGGTTTTACTACATTTCCCTAGAGATTCATGATTTTTGAGCATTTTTAATGTGCTGTTTACCAGCTGTATATTTTCTGTATAATTGCTGATCATATCATTTGCCTTTTGAAATATGTATCATCCCTGTTCCCATCACTTAAGTCTAGACATTCAGTGAAACAATAAACCTAGCCCTGCTTTGTAGCTTTTGCCAATTTTTAAAATTCTTAGGTTGTGAAAGTGGGATGTACTCAGGGAAGGAGCTGATAAATTCTGCTTCCGTCCTCTGGGTGTTCAGTGGGAAACTAAACTTAGCATCCAGTTCCTTATGTTGTTCAGTCATTCAGTCGTGTCTGACTCTGAAACCCCATGAAGTGCAGCATGCTAGGCTTCCCTGTCTCACTGTCTCCTGTTATGAGCTTCTTAAACTCTGAACGCTCTCTTCAACGTTCTTGTCATCTCTGTAATTATTGACTCATGGCATCAGGTATTTTCACTCTGTGAAGTTCACCACCACTTGGGGTGCTTTTTCAGAGATGCCAGTTGGTTGATGGGGCCACTGTGGGTCTCTCCATCCCTAGTGAGACTTCTCAGGAAAACTAGAGCCCTGTGTAGCCTTTTTGTCCAAGGCCCACATTCTCCAAACCACTGGCCATGTTTGATTGGAGGTGGCAGAGCAGGAGGTGGCAGGAAGGTAGTGTTGGTAATGGGGACCCAGGAGAAACCTAGGTGTGTTGGCACCCACCAAGGGAATTTAGGTAGGACCATTCAGGCTGAGTAACCAATTCTCTTGGGGTGAGGTTACCAGGGTTCATCCCTAAGGTGATGTGCTGCCCAAAGTCAGATCCCTCTTGCCCTTGGAGGTTCCTGAGCAATGCAGGACAGTGAGGGCAGGATGCAGTCTTGTTGATCTGCTGACAGGCCCCACCTTGTGCCCAACATGTATGGTGTAAACGTGAAAGATTTCCTCAATGAGGCAAAAAACAAGGCTTAGCCTCTGAGGCCAGAGTTTCAGTCTTTGGAGCAAAGTGGAGACTCAATCTTCGTGTTGATTAGGTTGTCCAAGCTATATTATTAAGGGAGAAATTAATGTCAAGCAAGAAAGCACAAATCAGGAACTTTAGTACTAAGCAGGATAAATGGCAATTAAAAAAAAAAAACTACATGTAGCCATCAGTTTGAAACTCCAGGAAATCAAGGATTAAAGATTAAAAACTACATGTAGACATCATTTTGAAATTAAAGGAAATAAAATACTAAAAAGTCCTGAAATGACTTCTTGTGGTACAGTGGTTAACAATTCACCAATTTCAGATTGGGTGAAATTGGTCTTACAGTGCAGGTGGCATGGAGTGGATTCCTTGGTCCTGGAAGATCCCATGTGCCACGGGGCAACTAAGCCTGTTCTCCGGAACAAGAGAAACTGATGAGAAGCACTCTCGCCACAACTAGAGAGCAGCCCTGCTTGCTGCAACTCAGAGAAAGCATGAAGCAACAAGGACTGCCATCGCAGCGGCCACCTCAGGACAAGAAAAGAGCTCAGGGGGACTTCCCTGGCGCTCCAGTGTTTGGGAATATGCCTGTCAATGCAGGGGACGTGGAGAAGATTACATATGCCAGGGACAGGTAAGTCCACGGGCCACAACTACTGAAGCCTGAACGCCTTAGAGCTTGTGCTCTGCAACACAAGAAGCCGCCATAATGAGAACCCCTCCCACAGCAACTAGAAAGTAGCCCCCACTGGCTTCAACTAGAGAAAGCCTGTGTACAGTAACGAAGACCCACTGTAACCAATAATAAATAATCTTCAAAAATTGTTCAGGGAAAGTAAAGCCTTTTAAATACAATCAGCTATACTCCGATGTAAAATAAAGAGGTGTTGTTTTTTTTTTTAAGAGAAAAACGGAATTTTTTTTCCCAGTAAGACTACCATCTTGATTCATTCGGGGTGTTCGAACAGAATACCACAGCCTTGGGCTTTGTTTGTTTTGTTTTGTTTTTTAATGGACATTTCTTTCTGATTAAGTTGGAAGCTGTGGAGTACCAGATCAAGATACCAGAATGGATGAGTCTTCTGATGGTAACCCACTTCTGGATCTTAGTTGGTGCTTGCTTGCTGTGTCCACATGCGATAGAGTTAGGGGTCTCTCTGGAGCTTCTTATAAAGGCATTAATACCACTTCCGAGGACTCCATCACCCTATAACTGAAGCGTCTCTTAAAGACCCCACTCCTAATACTAGCACCTTTGGGACTGTTCTTTCAACAGAAAACTTTTGGAGGAACAACTCAAACATTCAGACCATAGCATCTGCCTTGACAGAAATGTGTAAATTTCATTAGAGATGAGCAAAATTGTATAGGTCCAAAAGTACAATTAAAGAAGAGCACTGAAGAAGGAATAAAGGTAAAGTTACTTTTCTCATTCTTAATTGATCTGATAACAATTTGAAATAGTAATACCAACAACACATTCTATGATGTATGCTTATGTGTACACATATCCTGTATATGTATGCTTCTGTGTAACTAGAATTGTGTAGTCGCTCAATGTGTCCAACTCACTGGTCGGATTGCAATACGCCAAGCTTCCCTGTCCTTTACCATCTTCACCAGAGCTTGCTCAAGCTTGTCCATTGAGTTGGTGATGCTATCCAATCATCTCATCCTCTGTCGTCCCTTTGTCCTCCTGCTGTCAATCTTTTCTAGCATCAGGGTCTTTTCTAATGAATCAGCTTTTTGTATCAGGTGGCCAAACTATTGAAGTTTCAGCTTCAGCACCAGTCCTTCCAGTGAGTATTCAGGACTGATTTCCTTTCAGGTGGACTGGTTGGATCTCTGCCATTCAAGGGACTCTCAAGAGTTCTCCAACACCACAGTTCAAAAGCATCCATTCTTTGGCACTAGGCTTTCTTTATACTCCAACTCTCACATCGATACATGACTACTGGAAAAACCATTGCTTTGACTAGATGGACCTTTGTTGGCAAAGTAATGTCTGCTTTTTAATATGCTGTCTAGGTATGTCGTAGCTTTTCTTCTAAGGAGTAAGCATTATTTAATCTCACAGCTGCAGTCACCATCTACAGTGACTTTGTGGAGTCCAAGAAAATAAAATCTGTCAGTGTTTCCATTGTTTCCCCATCTATTTGCCATGAAATGATGGGACCTGATGCCATGATCTTTGTTTTTTGAATGTTGAGTTTTAAGCCAGCTTTTTCACTCTCCTCTTTCACCTATGTTAAAAAGCTCTTTAGTTTCTCTTTGCTTTCTGCCATAAGGGTGGTGTCATCCGCATAGCTGAGGTTATTGATATTTCTCCTTGCAACCTTGATTCCAGCTTGTGCTTCATTCCAGCCCAGCATTTTCCATGATGTACTCTGCATGGAAATTAAATAAGCAGGGTGACAATATTCAGCCTTAATATGCTCCTTTCCCAATTTTGAACCAATCTGTTCCATGTCTGGTTCTAACTGTTGCAAGAGATTTCTCAGGAGGCAGGTAAGGTAGTCTAGTATTCCCATCTCTTTAAGAATTTTCCACAGTTTGTTGTGATCCATACTGCCAAAGGCTTTCGTGTACTCAATGAAGCAGAAGTAGGTGTTTTTCTGGAATTCTCTTGCTTTTTCTATGATCCAACAGATGTTGGCAATTTGATCTCTGGTTCTGCCTTTTCTAAATCCAGCTTGAACATCTGGAAGTTCTTGGTTCACACAGTGTTGAAGCCTAGCTTGGATAATTTTGATCATTACTTTGCTAGCATGAGAAATGAATACAATTGATCAGTAGTGGAACATTCTTTGGCACTGTCTTTCTTTGGGGTAGGGATTAAAATTGACATTTTCCAGTCCTGTGGCCACTGGTGAGTTTTCCATATTAGCATATTGAGTGCAGCACTTTCACAGCATCATGTTTAAGGACTTGAAATAGCTCAGCTGGAATTCCTTCATCTCCACTAGCTTTGTTCGTAGTGATTCTTGGTAAGGCCCCCTTGACTTCACATTCCAAGAGGTCTGGCTCTAGGTTAGTGATCACACCATCATGGTTATCTGGGTCATTAAGATCTTTTTTGTATGATTCTTCTGTGTATTCTTTATACCTCTTCTTAATACCTTCTTCTGTTAGGTCCATACCGTTTCTGTCCATTATTGTGCCCATCTTTGCATGCAATTTTCCCCTGGTATCTCTAATTTTCTTGAAGACCTCTCTATTTTTTCCCATTCTGTTGTTTTTCTCTATTTCTTTGCATTGTTCACTTAAGATTTTCTTATCTCTCCTTGCTATTCTTTGGAACTCTGCATTCAAATGGGTATATCTTTCCTTTACTCCTTTGCCTTTCACATCTCTTCTCTCAGCTATTTTTAAGGCCTCCTCAGACAACCATTTTGCCTTTTTGCATTTCTTTTTCTTGGGTATGGTTTTGATCACTGCCTCCTATACAGTGTTACAAACCTCCATCCATAGTTCTTCAGGCACTCTATAAGATCTAATCCCTTCAATCTATTTGTCACTTACACTGTATAATCGTAAAGGATTTGATTATAAGTAGAATAAATGACATTAATAATTCAAGGGACTAGAGGGAAGAATTGTGATTGTTGTGTTATGAGGGACACTATCTGTGAAATGGAGAATATTATTTGAAAGTGGATTTGGTTTAGTTGTCAATGTTTACTTCAAACTCTAGTGTCCATGTGCTAAGATGCTTCAGTCGTGCCTGACTTTGCAACCCTATGGACAAAGGAGGCCCACCAGAGCAGGCATACAGGCTCCTCTGTCCATGGGATTCCTCAGGTAAGAAGACTGGAATGTATTGCCATGCCCTCCTCCAGGGGATCTTCTTGACCTAGGGGACAAACCCATGTCTCTTATATCTCCAGAATTGGCAGGCAGGTTCTTTATCAGTAGTGCAAAGAAGTATAACCTGATATGCTAACAAGATAGAATGAAATCATAAAATAATGAAAACCACAAAAGCAGGAAAAAAGTAGAAAAGAAAAATTGGAATAAAGGGACTTCCCTGGTAGCTCAGTGGTAAAGAATCTGCCTGCCAGTTCAGGTCCAGGAGGATCCCTCATGCCACAGAGTAACTAAGCCTGTGTGCCACAACTATTGAGCCTGTGCTGTAGAGCCCGGGAACCACAACTACTGAGCTATGCACTTCAACTACTTAAGCCTGTGCAACCTAGAGCATGTGTTCTACAACCAGAGAAGCCATTGCAATGAGAAGCCCACTCACTGCAACCAGAAAGTAGCCTCTGCTTGCCATTCAGTTCAGTTCAGTTCAGTCGCTCAGTCGTGTCTGACTCTTTGCGACGCCATGAATCGTAGCACGCCAGGCATCCCTGTCCATCACCAACTCCTCAAGTTCACTCAAACTCATGTCCATCGAGTCCGTGATGCCATCCAGCCGTCTCATCCTCTGTCGTCCCCTTCTCCTCCTGCCCCCAATCCCTACCAGCATCAGAGTCTTTTCCAGTGAGTCAACTCTTCGGGTGAGGTGGCCAAGTACTGAAAGTTCAGCTTTAGCATCATTTCTTCCAACGAAATCCCAGTGTTGATCTCCTTCAGAATGGACTGGTTGGATCTCCTTGCAGTCCAAGGGACTCTCAAAAGTCTTCCCCAACACCACAGTTCAGAAGCATCAATTCTTCGGTGTTCAGCCTTCTTCATAGTCCAACTCTCACACCTATACATGACCAAAGGAAAAAACATAGCCTTGACTAGACTGTCCTTAGTCATCAAAGTAATGTCTCTGCTTTTGAATATGCTATCTAGGTTGGTCATAACTTTTTTCCCAAGGAGTAAGCATCTTTTAATTTCATGGCTGCAGTCACCATCTGCAAAAAAATAAAGTCGGACACTGTTTCCACTGTTTCCCCAGCTACTTCCCATGAAGTGATGGGACCGGATGCCATGATCTTCGTTTTCTGAATGTTGAGCTTTAAGCCAACTTTTTCACTCTCCTCTTTCACTTTCATCAAGAGGCTTTTGAGTTCCTCTTCACTTTCTGCCATAAGGGTGGTGTCATCTGCATATCTGAGGTTATTGATATTTCTCCCTGCAATCTTGATTCCGGCTTGTGTTTCTTCCAGTCCAGCATTTCTCATGATGTACTCTGCATAGAAGTTAAATAAGCAGGGGGACAATATACAGCATTGACATGCTCCTTTTCCTATTTGGAACCAGTCTGTTGTTTCATGTCCAGTTCTAACTGTTGCTTCCTGATCTGCATACAGATTTCTTAAGAGGCCGGTTAGGTGGTCTGATATTCCCATCTCTCTCAGAATTTTCAACAGTTTTTTGTGATCCACACAGTCAAAGTCTTTGGCATAGTCAATAAAGCAGAAAGAGATGTTTTTCTGGAACTCTCTTACTTTTTCCATGATCCAGCGGATCTTGGCAATTTGATCTCTGGTTCCTCTGCCTTTTCTAAAAGCAGCTTAAACATCAGGGAGTTCACGGTTCATGTATTGCTGAAGCCTGGCTTGGAGAATTTTGAGCATTACTTTACTAGCATGTGAGATGAGTGCAATTGTGCGGT
>SJYF01000879.1:1872507-1890610 GCA_006410515.1 Procapra przewalskii
GAGGCAGGTCAGGTGGTCTGGTATTCCCATCTCTTTCAGAATTTTCCACAGTTTATTGTGATCCACACAGTCAAAGTCTTTGGCATAGTCAATAAAACAGAAATAGATGTTTTTTCTGGAACTCTCTTGCATTTTTGATGATCCAGTGAATGTTGGCAATTTGATCTCTGGGTCCTCTGCTTTTTCTAATACCAGCTTGAACATCTGGGGGACTTAGCTATAGATAATTTATGAATAAGTTAGAGCTTTCTCACTGGTGAAACCACCTAAATCCTAAGGGGCAGGATTTAGGTGGAAGAAGCTCGGTGTCCTTTATGTGTGTGTGTGTGTGTGTGTGTGTGTGCTGAACCATGTGGCTTGCCAGATCGTAATTCCTTGACCAGGGATCAAGCCTGTGCCCCCTGCAGTGGAAGCGCAGTCTTAACCACTGGACCTCCAGGGAAATGCCACTCAGTGTCCCCTGAATTTGCAATTTCCACATGGAGGAAAATCTTCATGTACATTCAGCATGGTTGTGTTCAAATCTCTGGCATTGTCAAAGACTTCCTAAATCCCAGGTTGGAAAAGAAAGTTTATTAGAACATTCATTTCTCTTCTTTGTGCACACAGTCCAGGCAACTTCTGACTGAGACAAGAAAAACAACATTGGTTGAAAAATCTCTTAGACCTTTCCTGAAACGGATTTGAAGATTAATGAATCTTGTAGACTTTAAAGGTTAAAAATAATACAACCACCCTTTTTATAAAGTTTTTTTAAAGGACACTAGAAAATGTAAGAAATTATACTAAGCTAGTAAAGGAAAGATAAACATTAGGCTTCTAATGGTTTGGATGGAGTCAGCACTTCACATTAGTAAACACAATCTTGCTCAAAGTTGTTTTCTCAAAGAAAAGTTTTAAAAATATAATTTTTAATAATGTTTTCCACTTATAGGTTACCAGGTGAGAAGAAACAGGAGCCTCTCAGAGCTTTTGCATAATTTGAAGTGTCTTTAGGCATTTGATTTATGTATATAGATATTTATAAATTATATTTTTGAAAGTTTCTACAGTAGCCATACCAGAATGGCTTTTTGAACAAATAACACTTCATAATTTTAATTTTAAAACAGAAACTACATTTTATACCATGGAAAAGTATTATCACATTCTTGTAGTTTATAGAAGACTAAAATTTAGTATCTAAAGATTTGAAATTTATGAATATACTCCACTGGGTTTATGGGTCAGCTAACTTGTTAATATTTCCACAAATAATTGTATCTGCTCAGTTCAGCATCTTAATATGAAGTACCCTTATTTCTCTTTCCACCCTTTATCTCAGCTTCCTGAATGCTCACACCTCTTCACATACTTGTCCTTCTATGTACTTTTCTCTCTCTGGAATATTCTTCCCAACACTCTACACTTAGTGAATCACCAAAAAATAATCATTGCAAACATTAAAAAAAAAAATCTTCAGAGAATTTTCCCAGAGACTTTAGGTAAAATTCACTGGAGTGGTGGTGTGGCTGTTTCTCCTTGTCCTGAGCTATGTAAGGGGTGTAAGGACAATGCTTTCTTCCCAGAGAAACAAAATGGACCACAGTTCATCAGATGTTTTACACCTAGTTTGTGCTTATGATGAATGGCATGTCATTATTTCTGTTTTCTTGCCAGAAAAAATCCCATGGACAGAGGAACCTGGCTTAGTAATGAAACAGCAACAACAACAGAACTTTACACCTTGGGCTTCCCTGGTGGCTCGGTGGTAAAGGATCCTAATGTGATGCAAGGGACTTGGGTTGGGAAGATCCCCTGGAGAAGGAAATAGCAACCCATTCCACTGTTCTTGCCTGGGAAATCCCATGGACAGAGGAGCCTGGTGGGCTACAGTCCACGAGGTATCAGAAGAGTTGGGCGTGACTTTCTGACTAGACAACAACTCAGATCTTGAAGTGCAAAGGAAGGCACTATGCAGCAGCTGCAGAAGGTGAGCTCAGCGGCTGTTGCGCACAGGCTTAGTTGCGCTGAGGCACGTGGAATCATCCCAGACCAGGGATCGAACCCAGGTCTGCTGTATTGGTAGGTAGATTCTTAACCACTGCTCCACCAGGGAAGTCCCAAAAACCCTGACATTTTAAAAACAATCTGAAGAGTTTATACATTAAAATACATGCTGTCTGGGATTCAGTTCAGTTCAGTCACTCAGTCGTGTCTGACTCTTTGTGACCCCATGAGCCGCAGCACACCAGGCCTCCCTGTCCATCACCAACTCCTGGAGTTTACCCAAACTCACGTCCATTGAGTTGGTGATGCCATCCAACCATCTCACCCTCTGTCATTCCCTTTACATGTGAAATAATATACTAAGGTGCGTGGGGTAGATGAAACAAGACCAACTATGGAATAGCAAATAGTGCTGGAATATCACAAAACACTGCAGCCATTGTCACATGTCAAATGGCATTTGTTTTGTTCTTCTTTTTTTTTGAGATTGACACCAGATTCAGAAAGGACTTGAATATATGTGAGGATATGAAGTAATATATATTAAATAGATGAAAGTATTGCTCAATGAATTGGACAGAGTCAGCTCAATTCAGTCACTCAGTTGTGTCTGACTCTTTGTGACCCCATGGACTGCAGCACACCAGGCTTCCCTGTCCATCACCAACTCCAGGAGTTTACCCAAATTCATGTCCATTGAGTCAGTGTTGCCATCCAACCATCTCATCTTATGCCATCTCCTTCTCTTCCCGCCTTCAGTCTTTCCCGGCATCAGGGTCTTTTCAAATGAGTCAGCTGTTCATGTCAGGGGGCCAAAGTATTGGCACTTCAGCTTCAACATCAGTCCTTCCAATGAATATTCAGGACTGATCTCCTTTAGGATGGACTGGTTGGATCTCCTTGCAGTCCAAGGGACTCTCAAGAACCTTCTCCAATGCCACAGTTCAAAAGCATCAATTCTTCAGCGCTCAGCTTTCTTTATAGTTCAACTCTCACATCCATACATGACTACTGGAAAAACCATAGCCTTGACTAGATGGACCTTTGTTGGCAAAATAATGTCTCTGCTTTTTAATATGCTGTCTAGGTTGGTCATAACATTTCTTCCAAGGAGTAAGCGTCTTTTAATTTCATAGCTGCAGTCACCTTGATTTTGGAGCCCCCCCACCCCAAAATAGTGTCTGCCTCTGTTTCCACTGTTTCCCCATCTATTTGCCATGAAGTGATGGGGCCAGATGCCATGATCTTAGTTTTCTGAATGTTGAGCTTTAAGCCAACTTTTTCACTCTCCTCTTTCATCAAGAGGCTCTTTAGTTCTTCTTTGCTTTCTGCCATAAGGGTGTTGTCACTGCGTATCTGAGGTTATTGATATTTCTCCCAGCAACTATAAAGGCAGGATTTCTGTTGTCTTGGGAATCACTGTCAGAGGCCTATCTTTGCATTCCTTCCTCAAGTGACACAGCATCCTTTTCTTTATCTGCACTTTTGTGTATTTGTTTATACCAAACACAGATGAACAGTGCACTCTTGTTTATTAGCTTCAGTTTCCAGTGTCTCCATTCTGTGTCTAAATGACTCTGCATAGGTCGTTTGGGTTTTGTTTGTTTGGCAGGGCTGGGATGCTTGTGGGATCTTAGTTCCCTCATCAGGGATTGAACCACGCCTCCTGCCTTGGAAGGGAGGAATCTTAATCACTCCACCGCCTGGGTAGTTCCAGGATGCATTTGGATTGATGGATTTGAGAGCATCTGGAAAGGTGCTCTCAGACTCTAGGAACACGCTGAGCTTCGAAGAATTTGAAAGAAAATGTCTCCAAACACTTGGGTGATCAGTTATAGACAGTAATCCTCGAACATCTGAGTGCATTCTCTTTAAGAAGGAACGCCCCACCTCAGTCTCTGGACTTAGGTTGTTATTTTAGCAAATCTCACAGTGCAGCTTCGCCGTTTCTTCTGGACGCCAGGGATAACTCAAAACTGGATCTTGGCTCCTGTATCTGTGGGAAATACATTACCCAGGCGGCTGTGCGATGGGTGGCTGCGACGATCAGCCAATTAAGACAAAGAGAAGCCGCATTTTCCTGTGAGGCAATAATGTCTGGGCGGGACTTCCGGCTGCGACGCTATGAGCGTCATTTTGAAAGTGCTGGAGCTTTTTCATAATTCAAGCGCTTCGGTTACTCGCGCTGGGAAACGGGGATGAGACTGAGAAGGTACCCGCTGCAGAGAGGCGGGTGTGAGGCTCGGTGACGCCGCCCAGGCTGCGCCGCGCCAAGCCCGGAGGGGCCCCGCCGGCGGGTACTCCGGCTGCTCCCGCCCCGCTCCGCCCACAGAGCCCCATGGCGGCGGCACCGAGGGGCCCGGCTCAGGTAAACGCTGGTCCCCCGGGCCTTCACCGCCCTCACCCACCAGACACTAAAGCCCCGAGCGTCGCGGGGGTGGGGGGCGCCTGCTCACGTGCCCGCAGCCCAGGCCCCGGGATCCAGGCCGGTGCGGCCGACTTGGGTGGGGCTCTGTGTCTGACAGACTGAATGCGCGTGGGAGAGGGTGGCGGGCGGAGCAACCTGCAGGCGCAGAGATTTGGAGGAGGTACTGACCAGGGACTAAGGTATAGCAATTCTCCATCCTCCTACCAGTTTCTGCTGGGAGCAAGTTGCAGCTGGGCCAGTCAGGGTTGCAGTGTTGCTGCGAGAAAGGTTGGCCATTTATGGATATTTCCTGGCAGCCCAGTGGTTAGGATTCTGCCTCTCTTGGCCGAGGGCTCCGGTTCAACCCCTGGGTGGGGAACTAACATCTCACAAGTCCCACCGTGCGGCCAGAAAAAAAGAAAAGACCATTTATCTCATAGGTAATAGAGAGTTTGGATAGCAAGCGGGAGGTGATTGCATGCATACCAAAATAGGCTCCCTCTGACTGCCAAGAAAAAAAAACAAAGGATGAGAGGGAGGAAGGAGACAGGAAGCACAGAGGTATTAATTGTAATAGCCTAGGTGTGTATTGATGGACCAGAGTGACTACCTTGGACGTGTGAAAGGTAGTTGAATTCTGGATCAATTTTTTGAGAAGGTGTTACCGAAATCGCAAGTCCTTGTGCCCCACACACAGTCAGGCCCATCCATATTAAAACAGTTTGGAATAGAGGTTACAGATTTGTACAAGGAGATGGGTGGTTCATGCCCTAAGAGCCCCAAAGTTACTGAAAACTTTGAGCAAGGCCCTTTAAAACCAAAAGGTGAGGTGTGGGCGTGGTTAGTTGTAGATTTCTTAAGTCAGATCCTTTGTTCTTGGGATCAATTCATGGTCAGGTAAGGATGTTCCTATAAGTCTCTACCAGATGAATGTCATTCTCTGTCCTGACAAGAAAGGGCAAAGTCCCAAGGCACAACTTTCACCCTCCAATGTCCCAGTCATAGCTAAGAGGAGGCAGATTGCAGTTGGCAGCTCCTTCAAGGCCAGGTCCCCAGATTTGCCCAGATGTCATCCCTGAGGGAGCCAGGCACCCAACCCAACTGGCCCTCAGTCTCCTCAGTTCAGTTCTTTGCGACCCCATGGATAGCAGCATGCCAGGCTTCTCTGTTCATCACCAACTCCCAGAGCTTACTCAGATTTATGTCCTTTGAGTCGGTGATGCCATCCAGTCATCTCATCCTCTATTGTCTCCTTCCTCTCCTACGTTCAGTCTTTCCAGCATCAGGGTCTTTTCCAATGAGTCAGTTCTTCACATCAGGTGGCCAAAGTATTGAAGTTTTAGCTTCAGCATCAGTCCTTCCAATGAATATTCATTCAGGACTGATTTCCTTTAGGATTGACTGGTTTGATCTTCTTGATATCTAAGGGACTCTGAAGAGTCTTCTCCCAACACCACAGTACAAAAGCATCAACTCTTCAGTGCTCAGCTTTCTTTATAATCTAACTCTGGCTCCTCAGGCTGTCCGAAGTGGGGAACCAGTTCTCCCAGACTGCAAACCATGCAGACGGCCACTGCTGTTATATCGCAGAGACGAGGATGGGAGAGAGGTTCACTACTGCTTCACGGCCTGGGCCACGGCTAGTAGAGGGCCTTATGAGGGAACTGAAAATTTATGTCCGGCAGGACGTAATCCCCAGCCTGTTTCCTGGACTCTCCAGGTGTCCCGCTGGCCCAAGCCTGGTTGCCCTGGAGGGCCTCCAGAAGAAGACCTGAATCTGCGTCCTAGCTCACTCTCCACCTGATGATCACCACACCACTGACCCTTGACTGAATCACTTCCCTAAGGTCACTCATTGACAGTTGGTTGCTTGTGGGGAGGGTCCTTGGAGGCACTGACCAGTGGCTGAACAAGACTTATTGTTTAGTTACAGTGTGCAGAGTAATGAGGCACAGCCATGGCTGCCTGCTAAGGGTTGTTCCTATCCTGCTCTATACAAAGGGGCAAATAAAATTGTGGGTGTTGTTGGTGACAAGAGAAAGGCAATTGTAAAGGCTGACCCTTGGGTTTTGGCCCTAGTAGACAAAGGGGTGGAAAAGCCATCAACTGGATGGGGACCTTAGCAGCAGGATAATTTTCCTTGGAAATATTATGAGTTTGTTTTGATTCTCTGAAGAGTCTGAAATGTTTTAGAGAAGACTGAGTGTAGGCAACATGGGCAGTTGACTAGGCAGGTCTGGAAAACTGGGGAATATGTTCAGGAATGGAAATTTTCAAAAGTGATGACCGTTGTGTGGACACAGGTGGAGCTGTGGATCACATTTAGGAGGGAAATGCAGGTTATAGTGGCTATGATATTAGTAGGTGAGAAAGACTAGGGTGTGTGCTAAGGAGTAGTACTTTTGCTCAGGGTTTGTAGGGCATTGCAAACCCAAGTGAAGTAGAGAAGTGGCAGTAGGACCCGTGTAAGAGAGGTCAACTTGGCAGGCGGCCAAGGCTTCAGTGGAATGAATGGAGTCTGAGATATGGCTGAGGAGACCCAGGAGTAATTGAGACAAGAAGGCAGTAAGGCTGGGGCTGCTTCTCATTTAGTACTATATGACTTCTCCAGAATGTTGCAATGAACTCTGACAGGGTCTGGGGTGTTTTAGTCTTGCTAGTGGATAAGGTCTGGAGCAGATGTCATTTGTGAGTCACTATGACTGGAGGGGAAATTTTTAGGGCTGGATTTTTCTACAAAGATTGAGTGGAGAGAGGCGCATTGTGGTTGTTGAAAGGGCAAAGCTGGCAGTAAAGAAGTTGAAGAGAGTTATGGGAATGTGAAAATCATGTGTGGTTTTAGGGTGGGGAATATTGAAGGAAGGACTGGCAGCAGGTGGCAGGATCTTCTAAGCAGCATGTGTGGCTTAGTCTGGTGTCAGATCCATCAGAGGACTGGGGTTGCAGTGAATCTTCTTTAATTTCTCAAGCGTTCTCTGGATGCCAAGCACCAGGTGTGCATGTGTGTTCAGGAAGAATTCTCTGGTGGGGTGCAGGGAGATGGCAGTGCTGTGGAAGTGCAACTGTAGAGTCGAATCGTGAGAGAAGTGCTGCCTACAGAATGATGTGCCCATTGAGAGGAAGTGTGAACTGATGGCCTCAGGTTCCTCATGTTGAGTATTTACAGGGGAAGCATGTTCTTATCTTTGGCTGTGTCTGGATTCCCATTATTTGGGAGACTCTAGGGGAATTGCTTGGTTGGAGGGACAGGACATTGCAGGCCAAACTCAGAGTTCAGATGGCATCTGTGTGCACAAAATTCTGGAGAAGCCTTGTAGTACCGCCCCCCACCCAGTTACTGCCGAGGGCTGAGCACAGTGAGTAAAGCAGGTGGTGAAGAGAGAGAAGGCATCAGTGGCGCCAGTGGAAGATGGGAATGGCATAGGTGTTTGGAGAGATGTGTTGTGGATTCTTAGAGAATGTTCAAGGTTTCATTTGTCCCCTTCACCACAGGGTAGTGTGACCTTTCCAGATGTTGCTGTGTACTTCTCCTGGGAGGAATGGAGGCTCCTTGATGAGGCTCAGAGACGCCTGTATCTGGATGTGATGCTGGAGAACTATGCACTTATATCCTCACTGGGTAAGACTTTCAGCCTCCCTACTGACCTGGGCTGGCCTCTGTATCCTGCCTCACGCCCCAGAAGGTGCTCTGTCCTCACACGATGTAGGCACTGCTTGCTTCCCCAGTGTTCTGGGTAGTTGTGGTTAATAGGGCTGGGCCGTTTGCACTGCCCTTTTTTCTCCCCTACAGCCCTAATACCTGCTATACTGAACTGTCAGAGGGAAGGGTTTGTGGTTCATAGTCTTGCAGTAAGGCCTTTGGGTGCAGCTTGCTCGCCCTTTCCGTGAATGGGTCAGTGTGTCCAGATCCATGCAGTTTTTGTGGCCCCCCCTTTAGCTGACAATTCTGTTTCTGCCTGTTCATGGAATTGCAGCCGTTGTCATGGGGACTACTTACATGAGCGTTGGCTACTCTTGATCTCTCTCCTATATAGTTCTTTTTATGATGTTTAGACCTCTTGTTTCTGTTTCGTCCTGTCGTCCCAACTTTATTGAGGTATAACTGATAAAATTTTATGTACTTAAGATATATATAATGTAATGATTTGATATATATATATTATGAAACAATTATCACCATGAAATTTATTAACACACCTATCACCAGACTTTTTTTTCTTTCGTGTGTGTGAGAATACTTAGGATTTGTTAGCAAATTTCAAGTGTACAATACAATATTAATGACTATAGTCACTATTCTGCACATTTGGTTCTTAGAACTTACTCATAACGAAGTGTTTTTGACCATCTCCCCATTTTTATAGCTCTCAGTATTTGGCATTCTACTTTACGCATCTTTAAGTTTGATTTTTTTTAAGATTCTATACTTAATAAACTATTTGTTCTTCTCTCTGTGGCTTATTTCATTTAGCATAGTGTCCTCTAGGCTCATGATTGTTGCAAGTGGCAGTTTTTCCTTTTTCTTGTCTGACTATTCCTGCACACATAATCATGGGAAAGTTGGTGCATGTTTGTGTTCGTACCATATTTTATCACTTCATCTAGTAATGAACATTTTAAAATGTTTCTGTATCTTGGCTCTTTTGAATAATGCTGCAATGAATATGCACATGCACCTGTTTCATGAAGATACTGGTTTTGTTCCTTGATCATATGGTAGTTCTACTTTCAATATTTTGATGAGTATTTGTGGTATTTTCCATGACTACGTTAATTTACATTCTTTGCAATCATGTGCAATGGTTCCCTTTTCTGTGTATCCTTGCTAGCATGTTACCCCTCATTTTAAGAAGAAATTATTTTTGGCTGCACTGAGTTTTTGTTGCTGTGGGGGGCTTTCTCTAGTTGAGGTCCGTGGGGGCTACTCTAGTTGTGATGCATGGGCTTCTTTTTTTTTTTTTTTTTAATTGGAGGCTAATTACTTTACAGTATTGTGGATTTTGCCATATGTTGACATGAATCAGCCATGGGTGTACCTGTGTTCCCCATCCTGAACCTCCTCCCACCTCCCTCCCCATCCCATCCCTCAGTGTCATCCCAGTGCACCAGCCCTGAGTACCCTGTCTCATGCATCGAATCTGGACTGGCAATCTGTTTCACATATAATATACATGTTTCAATGCTATTCTCTCAAATCATCCCACCCTTGCCTTCTCCCATAGAGTCTTAACAGTCTGTTCTTTACATCTGTGTCTCTTTTGCTGTCTCGCATATAGGGTCATCGTTACCATCTTTCTAAATTCCATATATATGTGTTAATATACTGTATTGGTGTTTTTCTTTCTGACTTCACTGTATAATAGGCTCCAGTTTCCTTCATCTCATTAGAACTGATTCAAAGATGCATAGGCTTCTTAAATTGCAGTATCTTCTGTTGTGGAGCACAGGCTCTAGGGCAAGTGGGCTTCACTAGTTGTGGCACATGGGCTCAGTTACCCTTCAGCATATGGAATCTTTCTGCACCAGGGATCAAACTTGTGTCCCATGCATTGGCAGTTGGATTCTTAACCACTGGACCACCCTCAGGGGGGGTGGGAGGGGTGCGGGGGTCATATGTTTTTAAAATTTTTTAAGGATTCATTTATTTTTGGCTGTGCTGAGTCTTCATTGCTGCATTTGGACTTTCTCTAGTTGCAGCAAGCAGGTCAACTTAGTTCCTTGACCAGGGGTTGAACCTGGGTCATTGCAGTGAAAGAGCTGAGCCCTAACCATCAGCTCTCTAGGGAATTCCCCTAGTTTTGTTTTCTTATTTTTTTGTTTATTTTATAATAATCCTTTGGCTATTTGCTAAGTTTTGTGGTTTTATATATAAATTGTCAGATTTTTGTTCTATTTCTGTGAAAAATGTCCTTGGGATTTCAATTGAGATTGCATTCAATCTGTAGATTGCTTTAGATAGTATGGACATTTTATTTGTTTATTTTTTCCAAGTTTTTTTTTTTAATTTAAACTTGATAATATTAATTCATCCTGCCAGTGAGCACGTGATTGCTTTCCATTTATATCTTTTTCAATCTTTCAACAGTGTCTTAGAGTTTTTCATGTATTTCTTGGTTAAATATTCCTAGGTATTTTATCCTTTTTGTTGGAATTGTAAATGGAATTATTTCAGTTCTTTTGCTAGTTCACTGTTGAAGTTTAGAAATTGAACTGTTTTTTGTATGTTGATTTTTTACCCTGCAACTTTGTTGGTTATTTCTAATAGATTACTGGTGGAGTCCTTTGAGTTTTCTATGTGTAAAACCATGATATCTGCAAATAGTGAAAGTTTTACTTCTGCCTTTTCCATTTTGGATGCGTTTTTTTCCCTTTTTTTTTTCCCCCTTGCCTGACTGCTATTTGCTAGGACTTTCAATATTACACTGAATAAGAGTGGAGATAGTGGACATCTTTTTCTTGTTCCTGATTTTAGAGGGATAGCTTTTGACATTTCACCATTGAGCTTGATGTCAGCTGAAGGATTTGCCTTCTATGACTTTTATTATGTTCAGGTATGTTCCTTCTTTACCCACTTAATTCAGAGTTAATATTTTGTTCAGGATTTTTGCATCTGTGTTTATCAGAGATGATGTCCTATAATTTTCTGTGTTGTCTTCATCTGGTTTTGGTATCTGGTGATGTTGCCACTGTAAAATGAGCTAGGAAGCATTCCTTTCTCCAATATTTTGAAAGAGTTTGAAAAGTGTAGGTATTTAATCTTTTTTGAATGTTTGGTAGAAGTCATCTGTTAAGCCAAGATTTTTATTTTCCTATGTATGCCTACAGTAAGCATTTATTGCTCTAAGTTTCCCTCTTTGAACTGCTAAGGTATTTTTTGGTTTCTTCTGAGATCCATTATTTTTCCATGATTCTGTTGTTTAATTTCCACATATTTGTGAATTTTCCCAGTTTCCTCCTTGTTACTGATTTTTTGCTTCAATCCATTGTGGTCAGCAAAGATACTTTATATTATTTCAATCTCCTTAAATTTGTTAGACCTGGTTTTATAACCCATAGCATATGATCTGCTCTGGGCAGTGTTCTGTATGCAGTTGAAGAGAATGTGTATTCTGCTGCAGTTGGACATTATACTTTGTATATGTCCATTTGATCTAAAGTATATGTTCAAGTGCAAAGTTTTCTTACTGAATTTCTCTCTGGTTGATCTACCTATTGTTAAAGGAAAATATTGAAGTCTAGCTCTTTTTTTTTTTTTTTCCTAATTTTATTTATTTGACTGTGTCAGGTCTTAGCTGCAATACACAGGATCTTCTTCATTTCATCATTTGGAATCTTTTGTTGAGGTACATAAAATCCCTAGTTGTGGTGCATGGGCTTCAATATTTACAGCACACAGGCCCTCCATTGTGGTGAGCTGGCTCTGGAACTCATGGGCTCAGAAATTGTAGCATGCCAGCTTAGTAGCTCTGCAGCATGTGAGATCCTAATTACCCTACTAGGGATCGAACCCCTCTCCCCTGCATGGCAAGGTAAATTCTTAACCACCAGACCACCAGGAAAGTTCTGTGAAATCTGCTTTCAGATTGGTTAACATTTGATTCATATATTTTCATGCTACAATGTTCAATGCATATACACTAACTATTGTTATAGTCCCTTGATTAACTGTTTTATCATTATATCATGAACTTCTTTGTCTTTTGTGGCAGTTTTTCACTTAATGTTTGTTTTGTCTGAAGCCATACAGTACTTATGCTGACTTCCAGTTTTCCATTTGCATGGAATATCTTTATGTTGCCTTCATTTTGAGCTCTGTGTGTCCTTAGCACTGATGTCTGAGTCTCTTTTTGACAACATAAGATTCGGTCTAATTTGGTTGCTGTTTTGTGTTAAGATTTTGATGTGGACTATTTTTAAAATGTTTATTGAATTTGTTACAGTATTATTTCTGTTTTCTGTTTTGGTTTTTTGACAGAGGCATGTGGGATATTAGCTCCCCAACCAGGGATTGAACCCACACTCCCTATATTGGAAGGTGAAGTTTTAACCACTGAATCTCCAGGGAAATAGTAGCCACTGTTTATTGTTTTCTGGCTGTTTTGTTGTTGATGCAGATGCAAGTTTGTGATGAGCTTGACACTCCCCTGTCGTCAATATGTACTTGACCTGCATTTCTTTCTGTTCAGGTTGCTGCTGTGGAACAGAGAATGCAGAGGCACCTTCTGAACAGATCACTTCTCTAGGAGTGTCACAGGCTAGGACTCCAAAGGCAGCTTTGTCTACTCAGAAGATAAACCCTTGTGAGATTTGTGGTCCAGTCTTGAGAAACGTTTTCCGCTTGGCTGTGCACCATGAAACACAACACATCCAGAAACTGTTGAGGTGTGCAGCATGTGTGAAACAATTCTGTTTTACTGCAAACTTTCAGCAGCACCCGGAGCAGCACATGGGAGAGAAAACCCTCAGAAGCAGTGTGGACAAGGCCTCGTTTGTGAAGAGCTGCAGCTTCTGTGTGTCACAGAAGCCATCTACCTGCAGGGATTTTGAAAAGGACTTCCTGACCATCATGGTTCACCTGCAGCAACAGGCTGTGAAGAAGCCAAACACAGTCACCCAGTGCAAGTCAACCTCACATGGCAGGAAAACTCATCACACATGGGAAGAATGCAAGAAAGCCCTTAGTCCCCCACATACACTTGTTCAGAACCAGGGTGTCCACATTGGAAGACCTTGTTTTGTGTGCAGTGAGTGTGGGAAAGCATTCAGGTACAAATCCTCATTTGTTGTACACCAGAGAGCCCATGCTGGAGAATGGATTCATGTGTGTGGTGAATCTGGAAAATCCTTCAGGCAAAGCTCAACCCTGTGTCAACATCAAAGCATTCAGACTGGGGCAATGCAATACAAGTGCAGCAAATGTGGGAAATTCTTAAGCCACAAATCTATCCTCATTTCTCCCCACACATGGCACAGTGGAGAAAACAGTTATGTGTGTGGTGAATGTTCGAAATCTTTTACCTCTAGCTCAGCCCTCACTTACCATCAGAGATCTCACACAGGAGAAAGGCCTTATGAGTGTAGTGACTGTGAGAAATCTTTTGTCTCTAGGCCTGCCCTCAGGTATCATCAGAGATCTCACACAGGAGAACGACCTTATGCGTGCAGTCAATGTGGGAAAACTTTTACCACTAGCTCTAACCTCCATTATCATCAAAGAGTTCACACTGGAGAAAGGCCTTATGAATGTAGTGAATGTGGAAAATCTTTTAACAATAGGTGGGTTCTCATTCAGCATCAGAGAGTTCACACCGGAGAAAGGCCTTATGAGTGTACTGAGTGTGGGAAATTGTTTAAGTATGGATCCCAATTGAATCAACACCAGAAAGCTCACACTGGTGAAAAGCCTTTTAAGTGCACTGAATGTGGGAAGTCTTTTAACAATAGGTGGACACTCATTCAACACTGGAGAGTGCACACCGGAGAAAGGCCTTTTGAGTGCAGCGAGTGTGGGAAGTCCTTTAATCGAAGAAATAACCTCATCTTACACCAGAGAATTCACACAGGAGAAAGGCCTTATGTGTGCAATGAATGTGGGAAATCTTTTACCTTCAGCTCCAGCCTTCGTTATCATCAGAGAGCTCACACTGGAGAAAGACCCTATGAGTGCAGTGAATGTAGAAAATCTTTTATCTCTAGGTCTGACCTCCATTATCATCAAAGAGTTCATTCTGGAGAAAGACCTTATGAGTGTAGTGAATGTGGGAAATCCTTTATCCAAAGAAATAACCTCATAATACACCAGAGAATTCACACAGGTGAAAGGCCTTATGAGTGCAGTGAGTGTGGTAAATCTTTTACTTGTAGTTCCACTCTCCATTATCATCAGAGAGTTCACACTGGAGAAAGGCCTTACGTGTGCAGTGAATGTGGGAAATCTTTTATTACCACATCCAAACTGCGTTGTCATCAGAAAGGTCACATTGGAGTGCCTTAGGAGTGCACTGAATGTGGAAAATCTTTTGTAGGAAAAATCTAATCCCTTTCAACATCAGAGTTCACACAAAGGCATGGCATAGATATGCAGGAAATGTGGTTTCAGCGTTCATTTTAAGGGCACTGGAGGAAACTTTCTGAGGAGCCATCTGTCTTAATTGACTTTCATCCATCTGTGCATAAGCAGTGGGAGAATCCCTGGTTATGTGTGAACCATGTGTGATTATGTTGCACTCTCCAGCCTATCCAGGGTTTTTCCCACATTTATGTCACTGCCATCTTTGTTCAGTTCAGTCTCAGTCGTGTCCGACTCTTTGCAGCCCCATGAATTGCAGCACACCAGGCCTCCCGGTCCATCACCAACTCCCGAAGTTCACTCAAACTCATGTCTATCAAGTCAGTGATGCCATCCAGCCGCCTCATCCTCTGTCGTCCCCTTCTCCTCCTGCCCCCAATCCCTCCCAGCATCAGAGTCTTTTCCAATGAGTCAACTCTTCGCATGAGGTGGCCAAAGTACTGGAGTTTCAGCTTTAGCATCAGTCCTTCCAAAGAACACCCAGGACTGATCACCTTTAGAATGGACTGGTTGGATCTCCTTGCAGTCCAAGGGGACTCCCAAGAGTCTTCTCCAACACCACAGTTCAAAAGCATCAATTCTTCAGCGCTCAGCTTTCTTCACAGTCCAACTCTCACATCCATACATGACTACTGGAAAAGGCATAGACTTGACTAGACGGACCTTTGTTGGCAAAGTAATGTCTCTGCTTTTGAATATGCTATCTAGGTGGTCATAACTTTCTTTCCAAGGAGTAAGCGTCTTTTAATTTCATGGCTGCAGTCACCATCTGCCGTGATTTTGGAGCCCCCCAAAATAAAGTCGGACACTGTTTCCACTGTTTTCGCGTCTATTTCCCATCAAATGATAGGACTGGATGCCATGATTTTCGTTTTCTGAATGTTGGGCTTTAAGCCAACTTTTTCACTCTCCTCTTTCACTGTCATAAAGGAGGCTTTTTAGTTCCTCTTCACTTTCTGCCATAAGAGTGGTGTCATCTGCATATCTGAGGTTACTGATATTTCTCCTGGCACTCTTGATTCCAGCTTGTGCTTCTTCCAGTCCAGCGTTTCTCATGATGTACTCTGCATGTAAGTGAAATAAGCAGGGTGACAATATACAGCCTTGACGTACTCCTTTTCCTGTTTGGAACATTCCTATTTGGAACCAGTCTGTTGTTCCATATCCAGTTCTAACTGTTGCTTCCTGACCTGCATATAGGTTTCTCAAGAGGCAGGTCTCTTGAGAGACCTGGTGGTCTGGTATTCCCATCTCTTTCATAATTTTCTACAGTTTATTGTGATCCACACAGTCAAAGGCTTGGCATAGTCAATAAAGCAGAAATAGATGTTTTTCTGGAATTCTCTTGCTTTTTCCATGATCCAGCAATGTTGGCAATTTGATCTCTGGATTGCTCTGCCTTTTCTAAAACCAGGTTGAACATCTGGAAGTTCACAGTTCATGTATTGCTGAAGCCTGGCTTGGAGAATGTTGAGCATTACTTTACTAGCATGTGAGATGAGTGCAACTGTGTGGTAGTTTGAGCATTCTTTGGCATTGCCTTTCTTTGGGATTGGAATGAAAACTGACCTTTTCCAGTCCTGTGGCCGCAGCTGAGTTTTCCAAATGTGCTGGCATATTGAGTGCAGCACTTTCACAGCATCATCTTCCAGGATTTGAAATAGCTCAACTGGAATTCCATTATGTCAACTAGCTTTGTTTGTAGTGATGCTTTCTAAGGCCCACTTGACTTCACATTCCAGGATGTCTGGCTCTAGATGAGTGATCACACCATCGTGATTATCTGGGTTGTGAAGATCTTTTTTGTACAGTTCTTCTGTGTATTCTTGCACCTGTTACTAATATCTTCTGCTTCTGTTAGGTCCATACCATTTCTGTCCTTTATTGAGCCCATCTTTGTATGAAATGTTCCCTTGGTATCTCTAATTTTCTTGAAGAGATCTCTAGTCTTTCCCATTCTGTTCTTTTTTGTCATGAACCTCCATCCTTAGTTCATCAGGCACTCTATCAGATCTAGTCCCTTAAATCTATTTCTCGCTTCCAGTGTATAATCATAAGGTATTTGATTTAGGTCATACCTGAATGGTCTAGTGGTTTTCCCTACTTTCTTCAATTTAAGCCATCTCTGTGGTCAAGGCCATTTCACACCTACCACCCAGCAGTTCCACATAGTGTGCTCAGGGAGGTTTAACTCTGTCCTCCCATGTATTGGCCAAATCAGGAGTTACCTGAGCCCTAGGGGGGGGTCTTTCCTTCTCTTTGATGGTGTTGGGCCTAGACCTAACCCAATGTTGATCCATAGAACATCATTTGACTTTGCTGGTAGTGCTCCAACTAAGACGACAGTTTTACGGGACATGTTGGACTCCAGAGCTCAGCTACACATTGCTTTGAACAGTAACAAAGGCCTTACCCTTGAAGTCTTCCTTAATCTTGACAGTTCTGTTCCTGTGTAGGGTAGTTTAGAAGCTAGTACAGATTTCTAATTTACATGCAGGAAGGAGGGGGACATTTTTTATAGGTCTTACATGCTGTACCTGCAGAGGGGCAGCTTTATGGCAGAAAATAACTTGGTGATTTTGACCAAATTTGCATTACTGCCCAGAGCCTCCTAGGAAAGTCTGAAGAACTTTCTCTTCATTTGAAGCCTATATGCTATATATTTTATGAGTCTCAGATGACTGTTAAGGAAAGGGAGTGGTTCTGAGAACCACATCATTTTTTTCTCTAGCTTGGAGTTAAGATCACAGAGATTTCCACCACTGTTGTCAGAATGTCTTCCCCAGGTCTACAAAGATCCACATTCCTTGATGGCCACCATCCACTGGTTGCCATTGGTTGTAAGAGAACCCTGAGAAATACAGAACAGTTGTATGGGGAACCATAATAAGCATGAAAACTCTAGTATATAGTGTAGAAGACTGCAACCAATTAGATGAAATGTATCTCTTCTCCAAATGTATCTAGAGGGAACTTCCTGGTAGTCCAGTGGTTAGGATTTACGATTTCACTGCCAAGGGCCCTGGTTCAATCCCTGGTTGGGGAACTAAAATCCCATAAATCTCAAAGTGTGACCAAAATAAAACAAAGTGTAGCTAGCAATGTTTCTGTGACTCTGCTGCAAATCTCAGGACTTGTGGCCATGCCTATCTTGTGTAGCTGAGGATGTTGTCAGGGAAATTAGTCAGGCTTTGAGGATCGCTGTAACCTCTCAGTGATGTTCACCTCAAGGCCCTTACCATGCAGGGAGGAAAAAGGAAGAGGTTTCATATTCCGAGGATGTGGTTCTCGGCCTGTGTGGCACTCCTCCTGATGGATAGAAATGTTTGTTGCTCCCTGTATTTGCTGCTACTGAGACAAGACTGACCTTCCAGAGGGCATAGGGAGAGAGGTGCTGGAGTTAATACAGGGTTTCTTTGCCTATTTTCCATAAAGCGTGGGACATGGGTTTGTTTTTTTTTTTTTCCCTTGAGCCAGTTTTTAAAGCTTTATAAAGATACGATTTACATGTAATCAACAGCTTATAAGTAAAATATACAGTTTTACAAATTTTGACATATGTACAGACCTCTGAAAACATCATCCTACTCTTGATAATGACCAAATCTGTCATAGTGTGTTTACCTCATGTCTTTTTA